>JAADVK010000015.1:0-79684 GCA_023334975.1 Globisporangium sylvaticum
AAATCAACCTCAAGGCTTGTACAGATCACGAACCCACCCAGAGTGATACAGATCACTTCATTATTGAGTGTATTTGGGCGAAGAAGTAAATTGAAGTTTTTATTCTATTCGCCACATCCTGCAGTAACCCATTGAAGAGTTTGAGATGGCGAACCGCAAGTCACAGTGGGGGACAACACTGAAAGAGCAATACACAGCAGCTTTGCTTATTCTAAAGCTTCAAGGCCCTACATGGCACCAAATGAATCGCAGCAGTCTGCATGATTACAATTAGATATATTATAGATAAATATTTATTGAGCTCCAACTTACTCGCCGAGAAAAAGTTTAAACAATTCTCAATATTTTCATCCAATCACAGTCCAGTGAAAAATAATCCATGTTTAATCACGACCCACATAGTCGCGCTTGAAATTAAAGGGAAAAAAACTTGCGTTTGTGATGTGTAGTGATTTATTCGGTGCTTTTTGAAAGTGCTGTCGAACGACACTGGATCTGAAATATGGTTTCTTCGCGCCACAAGTCACCCCACCCCCACCCCATTTGTATCAGTCGACTCATTGACGACCATGTCCACATCATCACAGACGCTGCATCCAAGCGCGCACCTTGCCCTTTTTTGTTTGGCGTGCGTTTTGCTCACTCATGCCGCGCTATCACTCCGTTCTAATGTTCAAACACATGCTTTCATAGGACTGCGCACAACCATACCGCATGTGCGGCAACAGATGTCATAGTAATCTGCACAACTTCCCTTCTTTCACACTCGCCATGCACAATTCCATATTTCGAAGACTGCAACATAAAGGTTTATTTAGACCACATGGGGCGTCTAGATTTCGAGATGTGATAGTTTTGCTCTCTTGATATTCTCTTCATGTGTCCTTGTGAGCAAGGTGATGACAGGTGATGTATCCGAATCTGACAGGGGTTAGCAACGTTGAACAATTGTCTTGAAATATGTATGAGGTGGTTTTAACACCCACTCAAAATGGGTATTCATCTGCTACTGAGATAAGCAAAGGAGCATTCAGAGAGCAATGTAAGAATAAAAAAGTAGAACATCCCGAGCTCTTTACTATGGTATTTAATGTTTTATACCCGATATTGTGATAACCACTAAGGTTGGCCATTTGAATTGTAACTCGACTGACTTAGGGTGTTGTTGAGAGCTCTCAACCCTTATTCATATCTATAAACCAGACTCGACTCATTTTTTGGGAGACAGCAGTATCTCCCAAACCAATTTATTTAGCCGCTAGAAAACGGGACGAACTAGATTTATATGTAATCCACTCAGAAAACCCATTTGGAAGTAGGCGTTCTGAGCATGTACGCATATATAAATCTGGCTCACCCATGGACAGGGCAAGAGAGGCACGAGAGACATATTCCACATGGACAGGACAAGAGAGGAATGAGAGATATCCCAGCATTGAACAGGTCCAATATGGAGCGTATGGACAGCTGCGTGCTGCACAGAAGACCCAGTGTCATACTACATGATCAAAGAGCATCCCTTTCTCGCCATGTTCCACTTCAGAGCAAGGTGGTGGTGATATTGGATCCTCTTTTCGCGTCACTTGCTTTGCAGCTAAATCAGATCAACCCTGATCGAACCACACCACCTCTGCTTTATACCCTGTTTACTACCGCAGCCGCCCCTTTCTACTGATTTGATTCACCCCTAATTAAGGCGCCAACCTGGGGACAAAAAAATTGGAGATCACAGCAAACATTGCCCGAAAAATGCGAAAGGTTCTCTCGATGGTGTCGCGAACTGTGAGTTGCTGAAAACTGGTGACAAATCACGCAAATCGTCAGAGTTTCACTGTGATAATATTCGCTCAAAATTGTACCATGGCATAATAATATAACAGCAGAAACGACAGAACCTGGTACAGACCATGGCTCGGAACAAATATATAATTGGAAAAATCCATTGCAATGCGTTCATTTAATCATTGCATTTGGAGAAGAATTTTTTTTGAATTGTCGTGATGCGGGCCAGCCATTGGATTACTGTTCAACTCAATACCAACCATTTGTTATAATGTGCTTCTTCTGCACATCACCGCTGTTTGGCGCTTGGTCATTTGTTCACACTTTCGTTTCCGCGCTCGGCCCCATCATGCCCTATCAAGCTCATCCAGCCACTACCAAGTCTTCGTAACGCCACTCGCTGCCCACACCATCGCCAAGGTTCTCACGAGCAAGCTCTCTGCCAGCGTGTTCAAGTGCAACACTTGTGGCCATCACTTCAAAAAACGCAAATGGATACACAAACTTCGTGAACCACATGACCCGCCACCACCCTGCGTATGAAGAGCGAGCACAAGAAGCTCTCTACAACCCCGACACCCAGTCTCTCTGCGTTGTTGCTCAGCGAGTGAACGACATCTTCAACTGGATCGACTGGGTCGTCATGGATCACCTTCCTCTGAGCTTTTGCGAACGAGAGCGTGCCAAGAAGAACACCACGCTATCGCCAGACTGCGCGAAGACGTTCGAGAGGTATAAGAGAGCGCTGACACCGCGTGTTGAAGCTACGATCTCTGCCAGCCTACCTCGGGCGTTCGGTTTGGTTTTGGACGGGTGGACGAGCAGGTCAAGTCAATACATCGCCATTTTTGCTGTGTTCTCTACCCCCACATCCACATCCACTTTCGGTTCTCCCACCACAAGTCAGCTATTTGAAGACCGAACGTGTGCTGGCCGCCGCTTCTTGTTGCTCGCATTTTGTCCTATGGACGACGAGGAGGGCTTAAGCGCGCAGAGTCGCTTCGACCTGATCGCCGACACACTCTCACGGTATGGGAAACCGTGGGAATCTGTGGCATTCAAGGTCGGAGACAACTGCTTTGTAAATCAGTACATTGGCCGCCGAGAAGGCGCCATTCCCCTGATCGGGTGCGCTTCGCACAGATGTAATCTGTGCATGCGAGGCTTCCTACAAACCGAATACGAGCTGCTCGACAAAGCCCACATGCTGATGAGCAAGGTGAACACGATCAAGGGTCGATCGAGGCTCAGCAAGGCCTCCGATCTTCCCTCGGTGCTGCAGAACGACATGAGAAGGCCCAGCACGTTTGCTATTGATGAATATCATCGTTTCTCCGACCACATTTCATTATTATATTCCATGTTTGGTCCAATAAAAATGCGCGAAATATTTTATCCAATCATACCTTCGTATCAGTTTATTTGTCCAGTAATATCTGTTAGGGGTAGGTAAGTACCTCACACCAGTGGTTCCAACGCACAAGGACGCAGGGAACTCCAAAATATATGTATGCTCGTTCAATCACCAAGTGAAGTACGTATCACTTGCATATTTGATCAACGTCTGGCAGTCATTGGGCTTAGACGACCTGCATGTCAATCTAGATTTTATAAATGGCTGTATTCAGCGCGACGCCACTGGGCAGTGCTTTGTGTCTGTGATGGATAAGTTTGGTATGCGTCTTGCATTTCATGAAGGGAAGGAGGGAAACCGCTTGCCAGACAATCGTGCATGCAGTACTACAGACAGGCAAAGCACTGTCTGCTCGATCAGCATCCTCAGCACAGGGATTTGCTCGGAGCCCGGCTGCTCCAAATGGGGAGAACTCTAGAGAATTTCTGTGTGAAGAGGGAAGGAGGTGGTTTTGTGAAGAAGGCCACTGCATGTACAAAGAGTGCTTTGAGGCGAATGGTGAACTATTTGTATATGAATGCATGCTCTTCTAGTGATTACCAAGATGCAGCATTACTAAGCCTACTTTGGTATCTGTTTGGGCATGCGTCGGACTTGACGCTCGTCGGCAACAGAACGTCTTGATTGACGCCGACGATGTGTTCTTCGTACGCTTCATACGCATGGAGACGTGCGAAGAACAGAGGCTGTCGATCTTCCCTGACTCGGACTTTGTCACGTGCCCGCTGTACGCGATCGCGTTGGAGCTGATCACCCAGACTGCCTTCTGTCCCGACCTCCTCGACAACCTCCCGACGCAAGTGCCCAGTGCTGCTATCATTCTCAGCCCAGATACGCCGCTGATCGACCTTCTCGACCACCCTGGTGCCACCGCCGGACTCCAAACCCCAATCGCCACCGGCAGCAACACCTCCCCGACAATCCACGGCCATGTCAACCACCGAGTTGCAAAGCGGGCTGGTGTCGACGAGCAGCTCACTTCCCACTCGTTTCGGCGCGGCGGCGCGTGGAACGTGAGCACGACGATCAAGGCGTTCAACTACGTCTTCAACACCCTCATCGAAGACCACAAGGTCTCGAAGGTGTTAAGTAGCTCGATGCCAACCAAGCGAGTTCCGCTGGCTGGTTTGAAGCCCTTCGACGCGCAGACGCAAGAGAAGATCACTGAAGTCTAAGCGCTCCTGTTCGCGACATGCCACGGACTTGGTGCTTCAAAGTACAACGTCAGTCAAAGAGTGCTCGATGTCCTGACGGCGTACCTGATCTTGCTCTTTCCGTTGCTGAAGGAGGCCAGCCCCGAAGGACCAGCAGTAAAGCGCTTGGAGACTTGCCTGCTGGAAGCTGGCCACCCTTGATGATTTGCCTGCGTGGCTCACGCATCTCGCTGCTTGTGAGCAGGAAGAAGAAGACCCAAGCGACGATCCAAGCACCAAGTTTGAAGAACTCAGGATCATTCGCCACCAAGCTTCTGTGATTGATCACTTCATTCGTCATGCGAGACGCCAAGACGAGCGCATGGAAGCACTCGAAGCGAATCTCGATATTTCGCAACCTATCACCAAACAAAGCAAGCGCAGCGGAGAGGAAACAGAGATCAGCGAGCCCACCAAGCACAGAAAGCAACCGCCGGTGGCTCAACTTCGCGCTGTGTCGTTCGAGTGGTACGCGCAAACCCCACACCTGTGGAGCGTCCAAGGCGAGAAGCAGAAGAAGTCGGACGCGAAGATGCTCACTGCATTCTTGAAGTTATTCCTCGAGGCCGGGTTCGTGCTGGACGACCAATCTCCGGCGTACCGCGACGACGTGATGACGCTGGGCTTGCAGGCTGAAGCGAACGTCTTGGCTTTCCTCGGCGAGCACGGCATCCAATCGAAAGGCGCCAGTGCCGTGCTGAAGCAGTCGCGCACACTCCACCGCGCCGGTGAATGACAAGATCGCGCGATACTGTAGGCTCCTGGCTGCTGGCGCGATCTCCGATCCTGCTCCTGAGTACATGCAGGACATACTCGAGCCAAAGGCAGGTGGCAGGCAACCGTAATCGCAGCATGCACATTCATAATATAGCGCACATAGCTCACTGCATTCAGATAGAAGAACGCCCATTCAAGCATAGCATCCCACACACAATCGCACAGACTAAGACTCACACATAAATACAAGAGAGAGGGAGGGAGGGAGAGAGGAGGGGAGAGAGGCATACACACACAAACGGGCACAGAGAGGCACTGCAGACCGCACGCACTCAGGAAAAGCTCGCAGCAGGGATTGAACCGGCGCCACGAGTGGATCCACACGGGCATGCATCCTTGATGTGCGAGCGTGTTTGTGGTGGGGGGAGGCTCACCTGGCATGCTTCGTTGGCTTTTGTGCTAGATGCGAGGAGCAGAAACATTGGGGGTGAGTGCTCTTGCCAGGAGCGAGAGAAAAAGAGGGAATGCGGGCATGTTAGCGCTGTCGGCGCCCGCCTTCGCTTCCACGCCACAGGGTCTGTTCTTGTGCGTGCCTGTCGCACTTTGTTGCACACAGTAGGTTTAAACCGCAGACTTGAGGTTTTACAGGTGTGGCTGAGATGCAAAGCTCAACTTCACCTAAATAGTGGACCCCGCCACTGCATTTTCGGCCTCACTTATCTATTTTCTTTGTCCTGCGCACATTGATAAAGGCCCACTTCACTCCCTTTTCCCCCAAAAAACAGTTTCTTGCAGTTTTCTCGTCAACCAGGCGCTTTCAGGGCTTTTCCTCATGCCTGGGTGCTCCACACAATACTGTCCCATCCACCATTTAACCTATCCCAATGATCATGTCTCATGGTACAGATATCAGTACATTATACCACTCATGTACCATTTTTCTTTCTCCGGTAAGGTGGGTCGGATGGTCGGACCTTTCATGGTATGGTGCAGCGCTGTTTGGAGCTCGAGCCCACAATCGGCTCCGTCGACCCGGCACAGTCGCACCGAATGATCTCCATCTTCTCTTCCTTTCCAGATCGGAGAATGATCGATTCAAATCGCTGTGTCCTATCTTGAGAAGCTCAAATCGGTCACGAAGACACTCCAGAAGGGCGACCTGACGATTTTCGGAACGCGCCGTTTGTTCGCCCGCGTGGTCCGGGCTTACCCGCAGACAAGCAACCGGCTTTCTCCTGTGAGTGTCATCGTCAACTACGCTGCTCTCGAGAGCGGGGTCGTGAAGATCCAGAGAAACGAGCAGCACCTGACGGCAGCTGAGAAGGCTGCATGAGCTGTCTTCAAGCGACCTGACAATGGAGCCGATAGTGATGATGGCGTTGAACCCTGCTCATTTGCTTCAGCCGCATTCAAGAAACGCAATGTAACGAAACGACAGGTATACATGGCGTGGGATATATCACTTCCACCTCTAACAAGTGTGAGCGCTCTTTCTCTGCATCTAAACTTGGTTACACAGATCTGCGCAAGTCTATGGACGTCGACACTCTTGAGGTTTCTTACGTACAATAGGAGCTCTTGGGGTGTTCTCGATGTTGAACCCATCAAGATAAAATTGGACTGAAATCTATGCAATTAATTGAATATTGTTTTTCGAGACTTTCGATCAAAAAATTATTTATATTTAATTTTCCAACCACTGGAACAGAAAAACACCCCCAACTTAGTCCCCCAAATTAATATCTCGTATATTTTTAATCAAAATCGATCCACCATCCACTTCCCGTATGTTCAATACTGGAGCATACTAATTCGCTCGATATTTAATTCTTACAGTTAATACACCAACTCCAATTTATCCCAACAGGGTAGGTTAAATTGGAGTCATACAAGCAAAACGCATCAGTGTCGGTGCTTTAGATGGCCGCTGCGGTTCTCTGCAAACGTAGTAACACTCCAAACTTGTTTATATTACCAAACGCATCCGTCATCCAGTATGAGAGGGAATGCTCTGTCACTCAAGTGTGCGCGAGAGAGTGAGCATAATGGTGTAGTGTGAGTCACACCCTATTATTATGATACTGCACGCAGTGAGTTCGCTCATGGCTCCACAAACGCCCAAACATTTTGGCAATGATACCCCCACGACATTTACCAACGCTGAGACATGAATGTTCGTTTTGCAGCTGGCGTTGCGGAATAACTCCATCTGAAAGGGTTATCGAATAGTTTTGCTCACAACTTTTTGTATTGGAATGAACTATGAGACCAAAACATGTGTAGGAATATCTCTATATAGACATTCCTATATTATAGGGTCCATTTTATGGTTGATTGAGTTTGGCCCAAACTGTTTGGGAAACTGTTTGGGAGTCTGTGGTCGAAAAACAATTTTGACCAATCAGATCATTCTAGCGATTTTGTGTTTGTACACCATAAACAAATTTAGAAGTTCGTGAATTTACGAAAAAGAGCATGCACTGGATGCTTCACTCGGATGCGCAGAAACGCAGCCCGTGTTGCACCTGCATGACGATGAGCGCTGTCATATGCGAATCGCTCACATCTTGAATGCGCGCGCCTGCTTGTTGAACTTCCGCAATAGCGCTGATAGACTGAATCACTGCTATAAGCAGCGCAACATGCGCGTGCTTGGCAGCGCGCGTGTCTTTTGCTCGCGCTGAATGAGGCCACGGCTGTAAACTGCAACCGCTGCGCTGCCTCTGCGTGCATTTATGTGCTGCTGCTCAGCGCTTCGGCACCTCCCCATGGGAAGGAGCCTATTTCAATCGCTCACTTTCCAATTTGCAGTCTCTTTCGACAACAGCAACAAGCGTCCTCTTCCCTCCTCAAATCCCAAGCGCCATGGCTCCAACCCCAGTGTCCACCGACGCCGTCCACCTCGCCAGCCCCGTGCACAAGCGCTCGAGCGCGCTGCACCACGTGGCGAACTCGCACATCCGCGACATGGACTCGGACGTGCTCTACCACATCGGCCTCACGTGCTCCACGGAGGAGAAGCAGCAGATCGTCGACCTTTTCGGCGACGTGCGCTTCTTCATCACCGGTGGCAGCGCCGACCGCATGACGCTCTTCGCCAAGTCGGTCGCCGAGCACCTGAACATCAAGACCCCGTTCGGGTACGCGCTCAACCCGATCGGCAGCACGTCACGCTACGTGGTGTACAAGGTCGGCCCCGTGCTGATCGCGAACCACGGTATGGGCATGCCCTCGGTCTCCATCTTGCTCCATGAAGTGACCAAGCTGCTCGAGTACGCTGGCGCGGACAACGCGACGTACATCCGCATGGGCACGAGCGGCGGCGTCGGCGTCGAGCCGGGCACCGTCGTGATCACGTCCGAGGGCGTGAACAACAAGATGCAGTCTGTCGACGACGTCGCGATCCTCGGCGACATCGTGCAGCGTCCGTCCATTTGCTCGCCCGAGGTGATCGACGAGATCGTCGAAGCCGCGAAGGAAGTGGGTCTCCCGTTCGCGGTCGGCAAGACGCTGACGTGCGACGACTTTTACGAAGGCCAAGGCCGCCTTGACGGCGCGATCTGCGAGTACACGCTCGAAGATAAGATGCAGTTCCTCGAACTCTGCTCGGCGTCCGGCGTGAAGAACATCGAGATGGAGGCGCGCGGCTTCGCGGCGTTCTGCCACAAGCTCAAGATCCCCGTCGCGGTCGTCTGCGTGACGCTGCTCAACCGCCTGCTGGGTGACCAGGTGCTCTCGAGCCACGAGACGCTCATGGGCTACGAAGAGCGACCGGCCGAGGTGCTCCTGCACTACATCAAGAAGCAGCTCGCTCTGTAGAAACGTGCACGAGATCCCCATTTTAAATGAATAATGCATACGACCAACAGCATGGCAAGTTCTTGTTGTAGATGATATTGTTCAGCTCTTCTTGCGTATCCGATATCTTTCGTCTGGCCATTAATCAATCGATCCGTTACCATCCATCCATCCATTCGTCAGCAGAAATGGGTACAGTTGTCATCGAGAGAAAAAAGTCGAAGCTACTTTTAATACAAGCCCTCTCAACGAGATAAGAACAATTGTTCTTATCACCAGCGTTAAACCCTGTCGATACGGACAGGCTGATGTGGTGGTCAATCCGAATCAGGCAAAGAAAAAGACTCAGGCACCAGCATTCCGCAACCGCCAATACCAAGACAAGACGAATTTTCATCACCCGCCACCTCTCTCTCTCTCTCTCACTGTTTCGATCGCTCTCTCTATTTCTACGTGCGGCTCCATCAGCGCGCTCTCTTTCACGTTCCCCCACAAGTGCTGAGACTGCTGAGGCTGAAGCTGTTGAGGCTGCGTAACGCCAGCAACTGAGCGGCAATGACGACGCCATCTCCAACCGAGGCACCGTCGCCCGAGACCGAGATCCACGTCGAAGAGATCAAGAGCGGGCCGCTGGAAATCCCGCGCCGCGACGAGCGCCACCTGTCGTCCAGCGTCATGAGCCTCGCGGTGCAGGACGACCAGTGGTCGTTCACGCCACCGATCTCGCCCACGTCCGGCGCGTCGCGCGTCAAGCGCGGCTCGTACCGCTACTTGCGAGGTGCGTGGAGGTTGTTAGTGAGCGATGACCAGAATGTGCGCTGGACTTGTGCATTAACGCTGGTGCGCGTGTGTGTGTATGTGTGTTGCTTTGCAGGCGCGGATCTGGATACTGGTGCGGCGTACGACTTTGCGATCGTGACGCACCGCAAGCGCGTGCACGAGCCGTTCATCGGCAGCTCTCCAGAGAAACAGGATGGCGCAGAAGGGCTCATTATCGAGAAGCTTGTCGCGAATGGACTGGACGTGGACATCATCGAAGGAGACTTTAGCCGCATGGTCAAGGACGGACAGGGCAGCAAGTACTTTGTGTTGCTGCTGCGCGGCAACGAGGAAGCTCTAGCAGCGTACGGGCGGCGCCTCAAGTACCAGACGTGGCTGCGCAGCGGCAACTCGCGCGAAGTCAAGACTCTTGTGACGGGCAATCCGATCGTGACGCCAGCAGACCGCATCCAGGTGATCGACCACATCATCCGCGAAGGCGCAAAGATCACGACCGAGAATAAGCACGTGCACAGCGTGTTCCCCGTGCACGATCCCGCGACGAACGAGTATATCCTCAACACGTTCATCCAGACGCAGAAGATGGAGTACCTCTCGGAGAGCTTTCTGACCAAGATGCGCGCGCACTTTGGCGAGAAAGTCGCGTACTACTTTGCGTTCATGGACTGCTACAACAAGTCGCTGCTGCCGATCGCCGTGCTCGGCGTGCTGCTCACGTGCTTTCGCGGCGTCATGGGCACCGTGGTGTACATGCAAGTGCTGGTGTTCTGGGCGATCCTCGTGTCAGTCGTGTGGAGCTACTGGGTGCTCAAAAAATGGTCGCGCCGCAACAACGAGCTCAACTTTAAGTGGGAGAACAACTTGGAGACCAAGGCGATCGTGTACCGCAACCCGAAATTCCGCGGCGAGAGCTTTATCAACCCTGTCTCGGGCTTGCCGGACCAGTCGTACCCGAGCTGGAAGCGGTACCCAAAGTACTTTGCGGCCATCATGTTTATGATCTTGCAGATCTCGATCATGATGCTCGTGATCGCGTGCTGGATCACTGTGTTCGAGATCATCCAAGTGCGGTACCCAGCCAACGGCGCGTTCTCGGCGCAGTGGTTCTACGTTCTGGGCGGCGGCATCTGCTACGGACTCTTTGTGGACGTCGTGCAGTGGAGTGTGATCGTCACGCGCGCCGCGCGCATGTTCACGGAGTGGGAGAACTGGAAAACCATCGAGCAGTTTGAGAAGTCCATGGTGCGCAAACTGTTTCTCATGGACTTTCTCAACTACTACACGTGGTTCTTCCTGCTGGCGTTCGTGTACGTGATCCCAGGGGCTGGCGACCGGATCACGAATTTTCTCAACTCGGTGATCTGGAAAGACCCGTCGAATTGCTGCTTTGGGCCGTACTTGGGGTACGGTGGCTACGATTGCAACTCGTGTCCGCCGTCGTGGCATTTCCTGGAGTACCGCGAGACACGGTGTGTGCCCTGCAAAGGCTACGTGACGTTCGACATCAACCACCTGGACCTCGAGACGCTCTTCGTGACACCGATCATCGTGACCCAGGGCCTCAACTTGCTCATCGCCGTGCTGCTGCCGTGGATCAACCGGCGCCATCACGAGCAGAAGCTCAAGGCGACTGACAGGAAAGCGATGGAGATGGTGAAGTCCAAGGGCGAGCGCCAGATCATCGCCGACATGGCGTATCGTGACGAGTACGCGGAGCTCACGAACCTGTCAAAAGCGCGCTTCTTTGAAAACAACGACGCGCAGATGGAGAAGCTGAACGCCAAGGCGCGCGAGATCCTGTTCGAGTCGGAGCAAGACGACTACGACCCGTACGGTGACTACCACGACGCGACCGTGCAGTTTGGCTTTGTGGTGATGTTCTCGATGCTCTGGCCGCTTATGCCCGTCGCGTGCATGCTCATCAACGCGCTCAAGATGCGCGGCGACGGGTTTCGTTTGTGTCGCACCACGAAGCGGCCGTTCCCGCGCAAAGCCGGCGGCATCGGCGAGTGGAAATCTGTGCTGCACGTGCTCGCGTGCCTGGGCGTGATCGTGAACATTGGTCTGATCTTCATCTCGACTGGCGCGATGGAGTTCTTCTCGGCCAGCTGTTCGAAGCGCATCACGCACGCGATCGGGAACGACTTCAGCCACTTCCGCTTCGGTCCGGACTTCACGTGCTTCTCGATGACCACGCGGGTCGTGATGATTCTCGTGTGCGAGCACATATTGCTCGCGTGCATCTGGATTTTCTGGAAACTCGTGCGCAGCGTGCCGCCGAAAGTCGAGCTCGAGATGATCAAGCAGGAGTTTGCGTTCAAGTGCAAGTTGTACAAGAAAGCAGCCAAGGCAGAAGGTGGTGGTGGTGGTGCAGGTGGAGCAACCGTGAAGACGCCGCCACGTCCAATGAACATTCATCAACAGAACGCGCGGAGAGCTTCCACGCCAGTGAGGAGTCCAGCGATGCCTTCAAAGCATGCAGCAAACGCAGCGACCATTGTGAGCAACCCAGGCATTGCGTCGTCACCTGCGAGTCGTCACCATGGCAAGGCGTTGGCTGCGGCGGCAGCAGCGGCTGCGTTGCTGCAGAAGAAGAAGCGAACTGTCGGTGCTGCTGGCAGTGGTTTTGGTGCTTTTGGTGGTGGTGGTGGTGGTGGCACAAGGGAAGAGCTGGCGCCGCTGTTGAGCTCTAAGGTGCTAGCACAGCGGTGGGATGCGGTCAAGTCGAGCTCATCTGTCAGCAACAACGCGGATTCGCACTGAGCGTATGTATGAGATTGTGTGTGTATGGGGTGTATGAGTTGTGTGGTTTTGGTGTGTTGATGAATGGAATATGATTGATTACCATGGACTGTGTAGCTTTGTTGTAGATTGTTGCTGACTGGTGTGCGCAATGAGCCGATCATCAGATTGGGTGTCGGCTTCTTACACAACCTGGCAAATTTGAGACCGCGGGAGCGATGTGAAGCTAACCAACTTGGTAGCGCACGGTGCTATTAACCTCACTCCTCGATATTGTAGCGTTCGGTGAATCCAATGCACTCTCTCTCAACACGCGTCTGGAGACAAAACTGTTGTGTAATGCGTCTCGTTGTGGAGGTTCGAAGTAATTTCAAGAGCTTGGAGTTGGAGCCGGAGTCCCAGACGATGAACGGTGAAGCCATTCAAACTTGAACGAATAGTCTGCACCTGTTGCAAATCCTAAGTGGGTCAAACGGTTTTTGAGGCTGAAGCGTGTGGGAGAACGGGTTGCGTACCGAGGTGCACGAGGGTCGACTGCAGCACGAAGAGGAACCACATAATGAGCTTGGACTGCACCCTCGGCATCTGGTTTTCCAGCACAAACGCCAGTTGGTGCACGGCCGAGAGGCGCAGTCGGCGCTTGATCATCCACGCGAGCGCCACGAACGAGCCAAGCTCCATGGCCGCGTACACGAGCACGCTTTGGATCGTGTTCCGAAGTCCGTGCTCGTCCATCTTGACGAGGTGCGGGTAGAAGACGCGGTTGGGGAGGTGGAAGAGCGCAGCCAAGTACACATCTGCGAGAACGTAGGAACACACACAGACGAGAATGACTGGATGTGAGTTCATCACCAACCCGAGAGCACCACACACGACGAAGTACGTACAGTAGGCGACGGGGATAACCACTTCGATAAATTCGATCAGCAGCAAGAACTCGGTGAGGAACATCGCGCGAAGGAGGTTCTGCGCAGCCAGGAGCTTCCTCTCATCAGCGCTTATCAGGTTCCGGATAGTGGTAACTCGGCGAAGTCGGCCCTGGACTGTTGGCGGTGCTGGTGATTGCGGGATTACTGGCGCTGCCCACGTCAAGTTCCCATTCTGGTCACCATCCCCACCGCGCGATGCGTCTGCTGCCTCTGCTGGATGGACGTGCACTCGAGCGCTCGTACCGGCTCCAGAAATTGCCCAGGTACTGGCACTCCTGCTGGCTTGTGCAGCGACTGTCAGCTCCTTCGTCACTACTGGCTGGTGACGCTGCGCTTGCGCAATAATTGGAGCTCTGCGGTCAATGCGCAGAGCGACATCGACGATTTCTTCGATCTCAAGTCTGTGCTCGCTGTCCCTCACGAGCGCCTCAATAGCGCCGATCATGCAGTGGAGGTCGTAGAGCGAGATGCAGACGTGGAGGAAATCCACGCCGGTGAGCGCCGCACTTGTGTGGATCGAAGTCGACCGCTGCATGCAGCAGGACACGGACATCGCGTGGAAGAGCTCGACGTTGAGTGTCACGACGACGGGCTTCATGTCGTCTCGGTGCTTCACGCGCCGGTTGATCACGCTCTTTTGCAGGAGCTTGAGCGCGGGCAGCACGAGCACAGCCTCGGTCTGCGACGACGCCGGCATGCGCGAGAACGTCGAGTAGAACACCTGGTAGACCATGGTCATCGTGATTTGCGTCCCGCCGATGAACGCGAAGTTCTGGAGCTCAAGCCGCACGTGCTCGTTTTCGCGGATCACGCGTCCGCGCATGATCCAGATAGATGCCATGAAGAGCGTGAGCCAGGGCGTCGAGAAGAGCGCGATACCGAAGGGCATGGGGAACGCTATTGCAGACGCCACTGCGAAGGACCCCTCGGCAGTAAGCGTGGCGACCACGAGCGCCATGATGCTCTGTTCTCGAAATGAGAGTGCGAGCTCCGGGACGTAGGAAGCGCACTCGTTCATGAGCGACTGCGTGAAGATCGCCGCGGTGCACAGCGAGCGCGCCACGTAGCCGGCGTTGTGCGCGAACCCTCTTTCGGTTGGGCTTGCCAGCGGGATCGTGTCTGCAGCAATGACGACCGCGAGACACGGCAGCGGAGCGAGCAGGATCACGGCCACTGCGCGCGATAGACTTGTATGAAGCGCGTAATTGCGGAAATCCCCCAGTCGCTGTGACGAGTACTGCCCGTGCAGCTCGACTTGGAAGCGCTCCCATACAGCCACGAGCCCCCAGAAAAGCCCGCGCACACTGCAGCAACGCGCCATCACGAACGCTCAATGCCTTGGCGAGTTTACTGAAGTTTGTTTGGCGGGTGGCGCAGGTACAAATAACTACATATCCGTTCGGTGGCTGGGGTAGCAAAGCACACAGAGCGCCATTATTAGCGACATGGAAGTGATCGATCACCGCCACCCAACCTGCAACGCTTACTCGCAGTCGAGATCAGCTCATGCGTGTGTGTACTCAGCGGGCGAAAGTGAAGTCGCCTTCTCGGCTGATGCTGTAGTGATCTGCATACTCTTCCTTCCGGCTCTTGGGCTTCTGCCTTGCCTGGTAAGCAGCAGTGTGGCTGTCACCTGTCAGGTTGGTCCCAGTCGACGCCCAGTGGCACCACACGCACGCACACGCAGAGGAGCGTTTAGAGTCCTGCAATGTGCAATCATCACTCGTCTGATACAAAGTACACTCACTCTTCAATCCCCCTTCAAGGATCCGATGCGATTATCATCGAGCCATGTGGATGGATACATCCTCTGCGCGTGTGGATCTTGAAGAACCGTCAGCACCAACTTCTACATGGGAGGGCGAACATTCACCTGCGCGGCTCCTTGTCCATGCCACACAGAAGAATTGCCATGCATTTCATTTCGCGTGGCTGGATGGTTTTACATACAGAGCCGCACAGGCCTCTACAATCGCCGCCAGCATCCAACGGGATCCCACGATGCAGCGAGGCGGCATGCGGTTGCTCGCTCGCCTCTGGCAGCAGAGGACCCGAAGCGCTCCGAATACTTTTTTCATGTTCATCCTCTGACGCGCGCTGTCGTCAATGACAGACCTCAACCTCCAGTCCGCGATGTGCGTCCTCAACAAGAAAACCCTTCATTGAGTCATAAACCTGTTCAAACGCATGCGACTGCTTCTGAATTTGAAGCATCAAGAGCAGATTGCTGCCCTTGATAATGCATTGAACTGCAATAACATATTTATCTATCTGCAACAGAACCACACATTCATGAAGTCTTCTCGACCTCGAAAGAGAACTCGCTCTGACTTTCTTCCACCTTCTGTTCTTCAAGAACCGCTGACTATCACGATGCCATCAGTCAGACGGGGCGAAACCACGCGCCTTCGCGTCCCCGACCCTTCTGGCTGCTGCCACCATCCAGAGCCTTCTCAATGTCAAAATGCCAAATCGCCCTCACGTCGGAAGAACCAAAGCGGTCATTCGCGAATTTGAAGCCCATCGCCCACACGCTCAAGCAGATAGAGATCACCAGCCAACCAGCCACGCGTTCTTCTCTCCGTCTCTCTGTGCGTGTGTCTGTGCGTGCCTTCCAGCTAGTTCATCCATCCCCCAGTATCCCCATCACAACAGCTGCTGTAGCATGTCGTTCCGCGCACCCGTGCAGGCACGCGGCGGCGGTTACGGGCTCGACGCCGAGCTCGCGCGCCGCGCCGCCGAGAAGTACGACTACGACATGGAGGACGAGGCGCGCGAGTGGATCGAGGCGATCACGCAGATGGAGATCGGCGACGAGTTCGGCGAGGGCCTCAAGAACGGCGTGATCCTCTGCGCGCTCGTGAACAAGATCCAGCCGGGCGTCGTCGCGCGCGTGGAGACCAAGTCCAAGATGCCCTTCAAGCTCATGGAGAATGTCTCGGCGTTCTTGCGCGCGTGTCGCAAGATCGGTGTCTCGGAGTTTGATCTCTTTGAGACTGTGGATTTATTCGAGCTCAAGGATCTAGGTGCGTTTACTGTGCTGAATGCCGCTTTGTATTGCTGTTGTGCGTGTTGAGTGCGGAATGCGATGTGCTCACGCTGTTTGTATGGCGTAATGAATGTGCAGGACACGTGGTGCGATGCATTTTCGCGCTTGGACGCGCTGTGCAGAAAAACTACCCGGACTTTGACGGCCCTACGCTTGGCGTGAAGGAGTCGGTGAAGAACGAGCGCACGTTCACGGAAGAGAAGCTCAACGAAGCGAGAAACGCGCCTGTGTTGGCGAATTTGGGCAGTTTCCGCACGATGCCGCGCTTGAATGTCAACCGCGGCAACAGTGTGACATTCGGCGCCGAGGCAAACTCGAGCTTCCACCGTGCGCCACCACCGCCACCACCACCGTCGGCGGAGAAAGTCGAGCTGGTCTCCCAAGTGCGCGCTGGCAAAGCGCTTTTCGATCAGCCTAGCAGTACAGTGCAGTACGCGCCAGCTCTGAGTGTCGAGGAGCGATTTGGCAACTCGATGACGCCGCCAAAGCCTGACGAGAACAGCGAGAACCTCGCGCAACTCGCAAATTCGATTGAGCAGGTGTCGCTGAGCAATCCTGACGCCTCTGCAGCTCCGATTGCGTCCTCGATCCCTGGTCTGAGCCCAACACAGCAGAGCGGCCCGACACCAGAAGAAGAAGCGCAAGAGTGGATCGAAAGCGTTCTTGAGGAGAAGTTCCTCGCGGGCTTTGGCGACAGCCTGAAGGACGGCATCTTGCTGTGCAACCTCATGAACAAGATCCGCCCTGGCTTGATCCCGCGCATCCAGACGTCGCTGATGCCGTTCAAGCAGATGGAGAACATCACAGCATTCTTGCGCGCATGTCGCGCAGTGGGCGTCGCTGAGTTCGATCTTTTCGAGACCGTCGACCTGTTTGAGCTCAAGAAGGTCTCGCTTGTCGTCAACTGCATCCACGCATTGGGACGTGCGGTGCAGAAGAACGTGCCAGAGTTCGACGGTCCAAGCCTCGGCGCCAAGATCGCGACGGTGAACAAGCGCACGTTCTCGGAGGCGCAGATGAAAGAAGCGGCTGCTGCGGTGCCGATCCTTGCGCATGGTAGCAGTCAGATCATGGAGCGTCGACCGTTCGACCGCTCTGCGTCTGTGACTTTCGCCTACGACGCGGGCATCAGCGGTCGCGAGAACTCCGCATCGAACGCTGACGAGAAGCCTGCGCCGATTAGCGAAAGCGAAAGCGAAGCCACTTCTGTATCTGGTACTAGTACTCCGAGTGAATCACCGGCCAAGCCAACGAGTCTGCCAAAGTCCGTGTACGCATCCGCCAACCTGCCGACCCGCACGGTGTGGAGCTAAATGAGTGAATGTGCACATCGCGCCTGCAATGCCTAGATGACAAGAGATTTTCCGTGCATGAGTACTTCCAACCATCAATCAACTAACCCACCTATTTGAACAATGAAACCATTTCCATACCTACCTACACCACATCTCACTGGTGCCTTATTAGCACAAGTCGTGTTCAAAAAATGGTTCACATACATGGGATAGATCACAAAAGTCTATTAGGATACGCAAAATAAAGGCAGAATAAGCAAGATACTGTATATCGGAGCTATTCAGCACTTCCAGTCGCTCACGACGGTCGTGAGCAGGTCGGTGCACGGCGCGTCGAGGCGCAGGTCGCAGAGGTCGTCGCCGCGCGTGGGGCCCAAGTTCACGATCGCGACGGGGATCTTGCGGTCTCGCGCGCGGTTCAACAGGCGCATCGCCGAGAACACCTGCAGCGACGAGCCCACGATTAGCAGCGCGTCCGCGCTGTCCACGTGCTCGAACGACTGGGTCTTGATGCTCACCGGCATGTTCTCGCCAAAGAACACCACCCTAGGCGGACAACACAACACACAGCGTTAGTTAAAGTACGATCTCCACCACTGTACGTTGGACAATTTGAGGACACCACCACACTCACTTGGGCTTCATCATGCCACCGCACTTGGCGCACGGCGGGTACGCAAAGTCGTCGTAGTTCCACGTGATGTCGACGTCGCCGTCCGGGTTCACGCTGGACGCGACGTCGCCCGAATCCTTCTCGGGGTGCAGTCGCGACCACTGCGCGACCTTGGGGTTCATCTCCGCGAGCTTCTCCTGGAACGCCTGGCGCGTCGTCACGCAGCGGCAGTTGACGCACTCGACCTCGTGCAGACACCCGTGCAGCTCCAGCACGTCCTGCGCACCGCTCTTGGAGTGCAGGCGGTCCACGTTCTGCGTCATGATGTGGGACACCACCGCGCTCTGCTGCAGATGGGTCATCGCGTCGTGGGACGCGTTCGGCTGCGCGTGCTGGATCTTGGGCCACCCGAGGAAGCTGCGAGCCCAGTACCGCTGGCGGTACGTGTGCGCCTTGGTGAACTCCTGGTACTGCAGCGGCTTGAAGTCCTTGTTGCGCATGTACACGCCGTTCGGGCCGCGGTAGTCGGGGATGCCCGAGTCCGTCGAGATGCCGGCGCCAGTGAGCACGGCCGTGTTGCCGCGGCCAGCTTCAAGAAAGCGCTTGAGCTTCGCGACCGCATTCTCCAGTTGCGGCGCGACCGCGGCCGAGCCGGTCTGCTTGAGCACCTGCGCCTGCATTCTGGCGGTGCTGCTGTTGGTGGCGTATGCGGAGGTGCGTACGAGCGGAGCCCTTCCTTGCTGATCGAGAGAGAATGGATGGGATCGATCAGGATGGTGCTTCGCGTTTCACTTCTCGCTGACTTCTCTCGCCTTCGTCAACGGAAAAACGAATTTTAGGTGGGACACATAACCTGGCTATACACTATACCCGATCAGCTGTTGAAGAGATGATTGTGTGTTTGTTGCAACATTGGTCAATATATTACCTGTAGGGTATTTGATCCTGCTGTGGAAAACGGCAAGAAAGCTGCCGAGTTCATTCATGAGCACATGACATTCCACATGACTCCCATTCTCGCTCGAAGCAAGCTCAGCTACGACGTATGAAGTTCACGTTCGCCTTCAGTTTGATTCATCAATACGTAGTATGGGGTAAAAATATAGAGCTCCTTATAATCATCACACTGACGCTGTCTCGGTCTGTAGCAAAGTCAATCTGAACAAAAACCTATGCGCTTTTCCAAAACTGGAGCGATCGCAAGCCCGATGTTACCGCTTTCTGCGCAGCGACAATGCCGCCCGCGAGCGCCATCAGCGAGTCACCGCTCGCGTGCTCCTGCCAGAAAGTGTAGTACTCGCCGTTCTGCAGCACGCTCTTCTCGTCCGAGCTCACAATGTCCGGGAGGTCGTCCAGCCCCGAGCTCAGACAGAGCACCACTGCGACCAGCGTGCCCAGCTGCAGCGACGTGAAAAAGTCCTCGGACGAGTAGTAAAAGCACATGGTCGACGTCGCCCAGCAAAAGAGCTCCACGAACGAGCGCACCGCGTGCTCGTCCCAGTTCTGCTGGATCTTCGTGAAGCGCGACTGCAGCGTGAGCCCAATGCGGCGCGTCGGCAGCCACAGACAGAAGAACTCCGCGGTCACGACGAACGCAACACCGGCCGCCGCGGCAAGCAGCGCAAAGTACTTGACGTCGTGGAAGTTCGTCCAGAGCGAGCGGATCACGACCACGCCCAGGTAGCCAAAGACGAGGGTCTTGATCAGCGCGACTTCGCGGCCGTCGGTCGGCGCCTTGCCGTTCTTTGGGACATCAAAGCCCAGCTGCTCGAGTAGCTCGCGACCGCCGTGCTGGTTGCGGATCACGCGCGCGAGGCCGCGCACAAAGTGCAGCATGATCTCATCGCAAACCGACATGAGCGCGCCGGCAAACGTGCCCACTTGGAGCGCAAAGAGCCAGTCGTTGTACATCGAGAGCGCGGCATACGTGACGCTCACCCACACCGCGACCTCCAAGAACGACTGCAGCGTCTTGGTCTCCCAGTTGAAGCGCACGTCCGTGAACCGTCGAACGAGCGACGCGACCACGATCGGCCCCATGCGCACGGGGAAGCTGCCGCAGAACTGGAGCAGCGACTCGGACACGCGGTCGCCGCGCGGCATGAACTTGTCGTAGAACTCGCTCGCGTCCAGGATCTTGCGCGTCGATGCATCGCTCTGCGCGAGCAGCTCGTACTCGCTGTCGTCCGAGTCCGTGTCCGAGACCGCGCGGCGCTGGCGCATGCTGGAAATGGTGGCGGCATCGCCAGTCACAGTGCGCGGCTGGTGCACCTGCCAGTAGCTCACGTTCGTGTCCTCATAGTCCTCCTCGACGTAGCGCGTCGCCTGGCGCTGCAGCTTGTTCATGGTAACAGAAAGCTTGATCGCGGCGTCCTAGCTTTCTCTCTTGCTCGTGTCGCGGAATATTCGTGAATGAACGAGCATGCGATTCGGCATTTTATCGTACAGTTCAGTTTGTCGCAAGCCATTGAATACGATACGCCCTCGAAAGATTTTTAGGGAAGAAGGAATTTCGGGTTGAACGTGGGGAAGAAAGCGCAGATATGCAAGTGCGGAGGACGATGCGGTTCATAGAAGTGTGCGAAACTGATAGTAAAAACAACGAAAGTGGTGTGCTTGTGTGGTCTCCTCTGCGACGTGAGACGTGCAGCCATCTGTTGCGCATGCGATTTATGAGGTGATTGATGGATGCACTGTAAATTCAGGCACAGAGAAAAGGATGCGCGATTGCGTGCGTGCCTCTTCGTGATCCATCTTCGTCCCATACTGAAACCAAGTGGTTTATTTTATTGCGTCTCGTACGGTGCGCGAAGAAGCTTCTGAGCTGTGGCTCAACTTGACAACAATGCAGGAAGGCAGTCAGGGCGATCATTTCACTCCACTCATCCATTATGGCAGCAACCAGCAAGATCATGTGTGCGTACGAATGGCGGTCATTGGTCGCATTTGAATGTGATCACGACAGTCTGAAGTGAGCCACTTCGCTCGTTTCTCTGCGTTGAGCAGCAATCGCAATCGCTCCCCATCGCGACCATCTCAAGCCAGGACAAACCGACGAAATGCAAGCCACGAATGGCATAATCAGCTGCTCTTCTGTTCGGTTTGTTGCAAACTGTACTCATCGCTGTGAGGACGTTTGTGTTTATACTCATTCGCTTGAACCGCAGGGTCCTGTCAGCTCTTCATGACTTTGCAAAAGCATGAACAATGTGATTTTTGAAAATGAGCTCTTTGATTTTGCGAGATCCGTGAAAAGGTATATCACGTGGATAGAATAGAAAGATCGCTCAAATGCTTTCGGTGCCGGAAACTCAAGCCGGACAGACATCCCACAACTAGAAAATAACTCAGAGCCGGCCGCGCTTTGCGAACTCGTCGACCGCTCCGCAGTCGTTCAGCAGTCCGATGCTCCCCTGGGCGTCGCTGCTCGTGTGGTGCAGCTCGCAGATGCACGTGCCCGAGTCTTCGTCTAGTACAACATACAATAGCGATCCCAGTTAGTCAGCTACCCACGGGGGATACCTCGACTTCTGGAAGCTGCCATACCACATCGTCCGCGGTTGTTGCACTCCGTGTCCTCTTTCGAGCCCGCCGTCACCTGCGCGGCGCTCGTAGCGGCTGCCCCACTCGAGTGCGTGAGTTGGGCGGACGATACGCTGAGCAGAGGCAAGTTGCCCGCTGGCGAGTGGAACACAATGGTGATCACTGAAGGCGTCGTCGTTTCCCCATAGTACATGCAATCACATTCCAATAGAAAAAAATAGTCAGCCACTAATCACAGTAAGGCTTCAATTGGCTAAATGGATACATTGCAAACATACCACTGCCAGCGGCAGTGCACGCCGTGGTGACTCCAGTCGAGGACGCCACGTCGATGCTCGTGATTCTATAGCATCCCATCGCCAATTTTCGCCGCAAACACTGTGAGAATCGGTCAAAATTTACCAATTTTCGAATGCAGAACTCAAAACTTACGTGCGCAGGCTCTCGAGGGCGGCTCCCACTTGGCCCGCAGTCGCCGAAACCGGGATCCGCCGCGTCGTCTCGCCTCGAAATGTGAGCGTGAAGCTGCCGCCGTCCGCACTTCGTCCACCTGGTTGGGCGTCCACGGGTCATCGCCACTAGGGCAGGGGACTAAATGCATCGTGCACGGTGTTTGTTAGTTAGTCATCTCAGCAAGGCAGGCGTACATAGTCTCGCTAACTCACTTTTGGCGCAGTTGTGGCCCGAGTACCGCACGTTCGTGCTCCGGTGGGTGTGCACCTTGTCGCAGTAGCAGCCTTGGATCATGTCGGCGTCCCACGTCGCCATGGCGTTCGGGTCCGAGCCGTAGACAAAGCCCGCGGTTGTGAAGAAAATCCGCGAGCGATGGGGTCAGCGCTGCGAGCTCTCGAGTGGTCTTGCAGCTCCCACGATTGGCGCAGATGCCGTCGCTCGTACTAGGACACGCCACTGACACGTAGCAGTATCACCACACAATTCATACAATGTTGGTGAGTCTGATAACATTGTTGGTGGGGGTATCCTAAAAAAGTTCCTATAGATGATGAACGAGAATGACTCACTTCGATCACACGCGGCTCCCACAAAGCCCTCGGTGCACGCACACCGCCCAGATCCACTGCACACGCCCTAGGTACCACAACATCACAGACCAAACTCGAGTTGTTAGACTAGCAACCATTTTCCAATACAATTTTCATAATATACTTCGAAGTAAATAACAGAGCTCCGTACCGCGTTGGAGCACTGGACGCTGTTGAAATGCGCAACGTCATTCACCTGCGCTTCTTCAAACCAGGCGCGACCCAGGGGCAACTCCGAATGTTGCACAGACTGCCCGTGAACGTGCTATCGCACTGGCACTTGTAGTAGGGAGCCCCCGAGCAGCGACCATGGCCACTACAGCGGGTGCTCGAGCCAGTCGCACCGCCCGCGCATGTCGTCATGGTACCTCCGCTGCGATAGCCGCAGTCGTTGATAATGCCCTGGCCGCCCATACCTTGTTGGCATTGGATATAAGAACACCAACAGCGTCATGGTGAGTATGCGATGGGTAAGAGCGCAGTCCGGCCAGCCAAAACCTCACTACAATTCTCAAGTGTAGTGCTACCGTGTACCATCGCTCAGGTCGAAGCCTGTATCACAGACGCACTGCCCAGTCTGCGTGTTGCAAGTGCCTCGTCCTGAGCACGGGAGCCACTGCAGTAGAGCGAAACCAGTCGTAAATGTTAGGCAAGCTCGTACACTCTGTGGTTCGTAGATCCC
Source organism: Globisporangium sylvaticum (assembly GCA_023334975.1). Classification (NCBI taxonomy): domain Eukaryota; phylum Oomycota; class Peronosporomycetes; order Pythiales; family Pythiaceae; genus Globisporangium; species Globisporangium sylvaticum. Next base: position 23,581 of record JAADVK010000015.1, read on the forward strand.
AAGGACTAGAGTCTCAGCAAAGAAGACCAGAGCAACAGACCTCTTTGGTTCCGGTTCGAGTCGCAGCTCCAGTGCCGTACAACGCCGCAGTGCCGCCTAATTCAATACGCGCATATAGGGACCACCAGCCAACATTGTCAGTGACCCACCAATCAAGAGCTCACTTCCTATTGGGACGAACTATACCTATACCTGTCTGCAGCGTCAGCGAGTTCCCCACCGCCCCGACAATCAACGAAGCATCCACCACCAGCGCCGGGACGTCGCCGTGCTCCAGCAGAAACGTGATGCGCGTCGAGGCGCCGTCGGCATCGCACACATTGGAGCCGCCATCGAACGCCACACTCACACTGCGGATCGTTGGGAGCGCGCTTCCAGTGCAGCTTTGATACTCAGCGCGGTCTCACTTGTCACATCCAGTGGTCTCGTGGTCGCGCCTCGAAAGCTCAGGGTGAATGTACCTGTACAGCTAGCACACAGACACGAGAGCGCCTGGGTCTCGTCCTGCTGGCCTGTCGTCATCGGGTCATCCCCGAAAGCGCACGTGAGCTGCATACAGTCGACGCCGGTGTAGCCGTAGTCGCAGACGCAGCCGAAGATGCGCTCGGCGTCCCAGGGCGTCGTGTACGTGGCCGTGTAGAAGAGGTTGTAGTCGTTGGGGGCCATCGCCGCGAGCTGCTTCATGCTCACGCACTGGCCGTGGCCGTTGCACAAGTTGGACGGCCGGTGCCCCAACCGTCGTTCTGCTCTTTGCTGTTGAGTCAGTCAGTCAGTCACATGGTTACGCTCTATTGATACAGGAACGAATCGGACGTTGCGCATCGGATTGATCGCCAACAAGTCCCCATTGCAATGCACCACTTGCACCACCACGGCAGCATATGCGCGACGCGCTCTTTATGTCAATGTACTGCTTCGTGCATTCGCACAATCACTCGCGATGCGACATAACGCAACAGAAACACGCACAACTTCAACATGGATGGTCGACATCATCAACACTTTTTATCAGCAGCCAAGAGGCGAAGTGAGAAAAGGGGATCCCCATGCAGCAGCGCATCCAGCCAACCAATTGCACCCCTTGCTCATTAGCAATCTCTTCACACAAGAAGCTCGCCACTTTCGCTTTCTCGCTTTCTGTTGCGCTTGACGAATGGACGCCGCAAGGTGTTCGCGCGATCGATGAGTCCAGCCAGTCAGGTGGTTTTGCTTGGTGGCTCAGCTATGGCGATACAGGAACACCAGAGAAAGCGTAAGAGGACGGGCGTGGCCGCGTGGGTTCGGGTGTGTTGTTTGGGGGCAAGTGAAGAAGCTGAAGCAAGCTCAGCAGAGGCGTCAACATGTCTATCGCTTGCCCATGCACGCGTGCACTTTTGGCGTGCAGAGTCGAGCCAACGTTTGGAAGTACCCTGTGCCCTCTGCACCCCACATTTCCAGTCTGCTCGTTAGGTGCGCATGGTTTACTCATGCGTACTTTTTCTTAAATCCTCGAACCATCTGTTGTTTGCCTTTCTCAGCACGTAAAGTACGGTGTCCGCTTCTCTGATACGTGGCTCTTCGTACTTACGAGTGATGGTGTTTATCAAATTTCCACCAATCCAATGCTCGTATCACCCACCGTAAACTGCTATCTTTGTGATTGCATCACCTTGCTCTGCAAAACTCATTCGTAAAGCACCCTTTTCTACTAGACTCTGTCCGTTTCTCACCTTGTATGGGTGCATTTGTGAATATATCACCTTGCTTTGATACAGATCCATTCAACTTGCACAAAAGTGGCAGCACCCACATACAGTATACAGTGGGTGTTGAGCAAACAACGAGAGTGTGTGATCCGGCGTGGCATGCATGCCATTCGCAGATTCGCTCGCTCGCGACCAAGCAGAAGCTCTCCCTCCATCAGCAGCTACCAAGCCAGCTCCCAACAGTCAGCATGGCCTCCTTCGCGTTCCGCCGTGCCTCCAAGCGCGTGGCGCTGGGCCTCGGCGCCGGCGCCATGGGCATCACGGGCCTCTCTGGCGCCGCCATCGTCTCCGCCAAGGAGAAGCCGCGCCTCGTCACACCGATCAAGTGCCAGGACGGCTCGATCATCACGCCGTACGAGGTGCCGTCGCGCGAAGCGCAGCTCGACCGCCTCAAGAAGGAGCACTTTGACGTGCTCATCATCGGCGGAGGCGCCACCGGATCGGGGTGCGCGCTTGACGCCGCCACGCGTGGACTCAACACCGCCGTGGTGGAAGCCTCGGACTTTGCCGCTGGTACATCGGGTCGCTCGACCAAGCTCATCCACGGCGGTATCCGCTACTTGGAGACTGCGTTCATGAAGCTCGACTACGCGGCGTTCAAGCTCGTGTTTGAAGCGCTCGAGGAGCGCTCGTTCTTCTTGAGCGCGGCGCCGTACATGAACCGTCCGCTGCCGATCATGATCCCGATCTACACCTGGTGGGAAGTGCCGTACATGTGGGCCGGAGCCAAGATGTACGACATTGTCGCGGGCTCGAAGCGCTTTGTCCCTGGAAGCTACTATATCAACGCGGACGAAGCGATGTTCCAGTTCCCAATGCTGCGCAAGGAAGGACTGAAGGGTGCCGTGGTGTACTACGACGGACAGATGAACGACACGCGCATGAATGTGTCGATCGCGCTCACGGCGTCGCAGAACGGCGCGACCGTGTGCAACTACGTCAAGGTGGAGCGCCTGATCAAGGACGACGAGGGCAAGGTGCGCGGCGCGCACGTGAAGGACACGCTCACGGGCGAGGAGTGGGACGTCAAGGCGCACTCGGTCGTGAACGCGACTGGCCCGTTCACGGACGGCATTCGCTTGATGGACGACCCAAAGAAGGAGAAGATTTGCGTGCCTGCTGCGGGTGTGCACACGGTGCTGCCAGACCACTTTTCGCCAAACCGCATGGGTCTGATCGTGCCAAAGACCACGGACGGCCGCGTGCTGTTCTTCCTGCCATGGGAGAATGGAACGCTCGCTGGTACGACCGACTCGGAGTCGGAGATCACGATGCTCCCATCGCCAACGAAGGAGGAAGTGGACTTTATCATCGATGAAGCGAACCGCTACTTGTCGGTGGACGTCACGCGCGCGGACATCAAGTCGGCGTGGTCGGGCATCCGTCCGCTTGTGAAGGACCCTCGCCACAACGACGGCACGACCTCGAAGATCTCGCGCGAGCACGTTGTGGAAGTCGCGGACTCGAACTTGGTCACGATCGCCGGCGGCAAGTGGACCACGTACCGTCGCATGGCGCAGGACGCGATTGACAAGCTCGTCGAGACCGTGCCGGAGCTGCAGAAGAAGGCGACGCCCTGCAAGACCAAGGACGTGGGCATCATCGGCGCCGACCGCATTGGCGAAGTGTGCAACAAGAAGTTCGACACGATCACCGTCACGCTGCGCGAAAGCTACCACCTGGACAAGGACATCTCGGAGCACCTGATGCGCAACTACGGCACGCGCGCGCTCCAGATCGCCGAGATCGAGAAGGCGGGTTTCCTGGACCGCAAGCCGAGCGACCACCCGCGCCGCCTGCACCCGAAGTACCCTTACCTGGAAGCCGAAGTGGTGTTCGCTGTGCGCCAGGAGTACGCGCAGAAGGCCACGGACGTGATCGGCCGCCGCATGCGTCTCGCGTTTATCGACAGCGAGTCGACGGCGCAGCTCGTGCCGCGCGTGGTGAGCATGATGGGCGACCTCCACGGCTGGGACAAGGCGCGACGAGACCAGGAGACCAAGGAGTGCCACGAGTACCTCGAGACGATGCACAACAACTAAGCCGACCGACTGGCTAGGATTTGATTCGTTTTGTTTCCGTGTCCGACCGAGTCTTGGAGAGAGAAGAGGGCGGACGACTGGCATTCTGGAAGAAGAAGAACAAATAGTGTAAGAATGAATTTACAAAGAGAAAGATGACGATTTGAAGGTGCTTTGTGAGTGTCCAGTGATTCTTTTGCTCGCGTTGCTGTCAGCCTTGTTTCTGGTGCTGCTGGTAGCGTGTTGTATGGCGCGACTAAGTGCAGCAGATCCCTTGCAAGCGCTGCGTTCTGGAGCTCGTGTCTGCCGGAATCAGCACCAGCGTCGACAGTATAAGCTACAGCGGTGGCTGTTGAACTGGATTTGTTGTGAGCTGTTTTCATAGGCGACGATCTGGATGCTAATGCTGCTGTCGCTACTGGCACCAAAGGCGGCAGGATCGTTCGTTCTCGGTCTTCTTCGTCTCTGCTCCCATTGCAGTCCGTCTTCTCTGCCAGCGAAATGAGCATGTCCAACCCAAACTGAACGAGCTGCTGGCTGTTTCGCGGATGCTTCATTACCAGAGACACGAGCACCGCGAGGATGCCTTCCACCACTTCTTCGCTGCGCTTCTGTCGGTCGTAAAGCATCACGAGCTGTTCCACCCCGCCGAGTGCACCAACAAGATCTTGGTTGCGGACGTTGTCGACGATTGTGTTGTGCAACGCCCAAAGACACGAAATCAAGAGCTTCTGCTCCTGGTCGTGAGAAATCGAGTGTCCTCCTCTCACCACGGCACTGAGCGGATTGACGCAGAGCTCGAGGAGTTTTTCAAGACCGCGCTCATTGCGCAACTTCACTTTCGCGCTCGGCTTCTTCCAGACTTCGTCGGCGATCGCATCGCTGATCGTCGCAACGAGCGCTGGGTTCGTGGCGTCGCTCAGCAGCGCAATGAGCTTCTTGATGTCGGTTGCTGCCAGTGAGTTCGTGGATGGAATATCGTCTTTCTTGAGTTGGCTCACGTCAGCGAGCAGCTCTAACGCCTCGAGCGCAGGATCGCAAAGCTCTTTGTTCGTACTGCCGCTCAAATTCGCAAGCGTCTCGATGCCGTGTGGTACATCCAGCATCCTCGTCTTGTTGGCGTCGTGAAGACACATGTTGATCACTCCGAAGAGCCCGTTTCGCTGCACGAGCGGATTCGTGGCGCAGCCACACAAGCGAATGAATACCTCTAGACCATTGTACGGGAGCTCCCAGTTGCTGGTGCTGCTAGAGCGATTGTTGCTGTTACTCTCGAACTTGTGCGAGCTCGCACCCATAGCCAGCGCAATCGTGTCGCTGTATGAGAGCGAGCACAACGCTCGAGCCGAGTGCTCCAGCGTGTCTCCTTGACCCTGGAGACAGTTGTGCTGGATTAGCTCCATCCATTTGTGTTGGGAAGCAACGAGCTGCCGATTCGCACCGTTGCAGAACAAAGTGTTGGCCAATATGCAGAGCCCGTGCTCTCGAATCTGACGAGCCAGGTCGTCGCCGCTCACTTCGTCTTCGTCTTGCTCGGGAGGCGCACTCTCCAGCTCTTGGTTGGTGGATTGGACACTCGCAGGGGGGACGAAACCAGAGTACATACTGAAAAGAGGTGGTCGAAATACCTTGCGACTCGGTACTGGTTGTCGCGGTTCCACGTCAAATTCGCTAGTGCCCAGGTGGCTTGGACCATCATCTCCTTGTCTCCAGGGTGATCTGCCAGCCAATGCTTCCGAGCACAAGAGCGGCGTGGAAAGCGACGTCACGATTGCAAGATGCGCACATGAGCACGAAACTTGTAACGCCGCCAATCCTCCTACGATCATTGGCTCTGTTGCGCTGGCCATGCTGCATTGACGCCTGGAGAGCTTCTTCTTCTTCTTCCAAGATGACGCTCGCAACATTGCGCGATCGGTGATCGCTTTCGTTGTCTTCGTTGTCCAAGATGGTGATCACGTTCGCGATAATTTCAGCAGCGCGCGTCTGGATCATTTCGTAGATGTCCAACTCGACAGTATCGTAGATCCGAGGAGAATGGCACAATCGCGTGAGTACGGCGATCCCGCCAGCATCAAAGATCGCTTCACAGACACTAGTCTCTTCCTGGGAAAGATGCGAAAGAGCCCGGGTTGACGCGAGAATCGAGTCGACGTCTGTGGCTTCATCGCAGTACGATACGAGGTGTGGAGTCGTTCCGTGGCTGGCGACCGACAGCTGGTTGAATTTGTTCTGGAAAGCTAAGTTGCTCAGAGCGTTGACCGCGTTGCGCAGCACTCGAGTGTCTTCGCGAGGACCTTTCGGTGCGACGAGCCCGATAAACAGCGAAATACAGCCATCCATTCGACCGATGATAGCGGTATTCCGAGAGTTCATGACGATGAGCGCCAGCGACAGCAATGCATTTCTCTGGATTTGCATCTTCTGCTCCTTGACGGATTCATCATCTTCGTTCTCAACGTGTGTTGGGTCCGTCACAGGGGTTCGACAGAGATCGATGACAGTCTTCAGAGTGCTTGGCGACAAGCCCATGTACTCCTGGTTGTTGCTGTTCTCATCTGGGAACTTCAACTCGTCGAACTGGTGCCACGATTTGACGAATTGGATCTTCTTACCCTTTCTTGAAACGATGTCGTTGTCGCTTTCGCCAACACCAGCATTGTTACTTGGATCAGCCAGCCAGTTCATCTCCACGCTCTCTTCGTCCGCGACAGCATCAAACGCAACGTTTTCTCGTCCCATTTTCTCCAAGATTTTGTCAGACTGCGTGGTGACCCAGGTGAACCACTGCCGCTTCGCCTGCCATCCCAACGAACGCTGCGTCGCATTTGCATTCCAGGCGAGTTGGCCGAGAGCTTTTGCGCAGATGATCTTGATGGGTCATTGGTGACAGTGCTGAGCCAACGTTGCCATCACTTCGATCGCGCCGTTTACTCGTAGAGACGAGTTGATCTCTGGAGTTGCGCCTGAAAGGATCTCTAATCCGTCAGCGAAAAACTTGAACAAAAGGTCGACATCCGTTAGAATTGCTTGGGCTGCAACGCGATGTCTCCAGTTTTTCAGACGAAGCAGCTGTTGCTGCTGTTTGTGTTGCTCCACAAGTCGATCCATTTCCTTTTGCATTTGGATCCGCTCCACATGAGCTTCTTTGGCTTTCAGCTTGAGCGACAAGCTCCACATCTCGATGTTGTTGGTCTTTTTGATCTGCGATGAGATCCTGAAGCGCATGTCGTTCGTTTCTGCTGCTTGACGCTTCTCCAGTGACTGGTACGCCTTCACGAGCTCTTCATTCGCGATTCGCTGTGCATTGAGCTCGCGCTTCGCAGCTGTCAGCCAGTGGCGCTGCGTTTCGTTGATCTCTTCTAGATCAAGTAACCGCGCCTCCAGCTCTTCTCGAACCGCATCGTGCTCACCGATCAACCGCTGACGCTCCTCTGCAGCTCGCTTCTGTTCATCTCGCAAAGCTTGTTTCTGCTGCTCGATCTCTGCATTTAACGCACGAATCACGTTTTCTGTTTGCTGCCGAACATGGTCGCTATTTTCTTGGTATGCAAGCTGGATTCGGTCCATCTTTGCATTGAGCTCGTCGATCTGGGTATGCAGAACGGCTTTCACTTTCTGCAGCAACTTGATTTGCTTCCTTAACTCCAGCACTTCTGTGTCATGCTGCTCTTGCAGTATCGTCATCATGGACTCGTGGCGTTCGCGTTGCATGTTTGTCATCCATTCGTCTGAACTACAGTCCTTGATCAGAGCGATTGACGCCAGATTTCTCCATCGAGCTTCACGATCGTAACAAGTGATCATAAACTGCCGAACTTGCTGCAACGACTGGAGTTTTGCCTCGAAAACAGCAGTCGCCTCTTCTTGCTGCTGCTGGTTCGCTTGGAATTGCTTCTTTTCGTTAGATTCGTCAGCCACTGCGGACTGGTTTTCCGGTTGCTGTGACTGCTGCTGCTTCTCCATCAGCAAGTACAGTCGTTCTGTTGTCTTTCGCGCCGCTTGCATCTCATCCCCAAGCGCAAAATTGAGATCCCACAGAGCTTGCTTCTCGCTGAACAGCTTTATCTCTTCCTCGAGTTTTGATGCGCGTACCCACACGATCTTGACTCAAGCTCTACAAGAAGCCTTTTCGCCTCCATCTCCTTTGAGTACTTTGCTTGCAACTCACTGATTTGTCTCCCGAGCAAGTCGCACAATGCATGCGATTCTTCCTCTAACTCCAGGCGCTGGAGCAGGTTGATCGCCTGCAATGGTATTCTCTGCGCTGCCTCAAGTTGTGCTTTCAGCTCTTCGAATCTGTCATTCATCTGGAATATCGCCTCTTCCCTCGCTGCGCGCTCAATCATGAAGCGAACTCGCTCGATTTGTGAATCTGCTTGGATTTGCCACACCCTCGTGTTTAGTTCCTTTTCCAACTCTGACAAACGAGTAAAAAATGGCGCGTCGCTTTCGTAGAGTGCCAAGTCAAGCGCCAGCTGCCGTTGCAAGTTGTCGAGATACTTTTGTCGGTCCACTGCTTGGGCCATCTGCTCACGAAGGGCAATTGGGTCTGCAGGCTTGCCTTCAACTTCATCATCGCTGTCATCTTTGGCGTCGTCTCTTGCTGAAGGCTTTGCTTTCTCGAGTGGTGCACCATCAGATCCTCTGTCGTCCCCTTCGCTATCAGTATCTCCATCGTCGCTTCTAGTCGCTAAGTCAGGATCTTTATCGAAAAACACTCGATCCCGTAGCTGTCCTTCCAGCCCATCTTCGCGTGGTCCCACTGCGACGGAGGTTCGTACACCATCGCGAGTGGCGCTTGCCACACGCTCTCGCCCGTCACAACGTTCATGTAGTACACACTTTCGGGGATCACTTCTCCGGTTTCGAGATTCGTGGTTGCTGGTGTTACCACCACTTTCCACTGCTTCGGTCTGCTGGATAACGCGTTCTCTCGCGACTCTTCGGTTCATGCGCGCTTGAAGCTGCTCGCTGTCGCCCGCATCTTTCACGAACGCTATCTCCTTTGGTGGCTCAAACGGCTTCAGCAGTGTCGGCAAGACAAGTCCGTCGGGCCACAACTGCGCGATCCACTCTTTCTCTTCGCTGCGCTCCTGCTTCTCCTCCCGGAGCTGCTGCTGCAACTTCTTCGCGCGCGTCTCGAGATCCTCAATCGCTCGCTGCTGCTCTGCGATCTCTGCATCAAGACTTGCGATGACTTTGAGGCTCAAGGGACACTTTTGTGGCTAAACCACAAGTCGACCATAATTATGGGGTTTACAGTAGCAATTAGCCATTTGGCTCTTCTACTTTTCTCTCTAAATCAGTAGATTTGAGGACTTTGAATCCTCAAATCTACTGATTTACGAAAGGAAAAGCAGAAGCGACTGTATCATGTTATAAGAGAAAGTATGTGGCCCACCCAGAGTGGGGGCGCACACAATCAATTCGGCTCGGCTTGGCTTGGCTCGTTTCAGATTGTACTCTAGTGTCACCACGTGTCATCACGGGTCATCACGCCTTCATCGTGCAAGCTTGCCTTCCTTCACTCACGCCTTCAAACCAGACCATCCGAAAAACGTGGTGACAGATTCTGCCGGTGGCGATTACGCGAAACACGCAACACGTAACTCGTGCGTGGTTGGCGACCGATCCAGTCGCTCGCTCGCTCATTGCGCTCGCATCTCCGTTACCGCACGCACGCTGCGCACTCGCTCGCTCGCCCAGCCACGTCTGCCCAGTACGCATCTACTCAGTTACCCGTGACCCCTTTGACTCGTTTGCGTGTCCAGCAGCATGTTCCGGCGCGTGGTGAAACCGACGGTGATCGGCGCGAGCTCTGCGCTGTCGCTGGGCGTGTTCTCGCTGTACGTGGACGCCCCGATGGCCGACATGGGCGACGGCAAGTACGTGAATCACCGCGAGACGAAGTTCCCAGAGTGGGTGCACAACTGTGGCCGCGTGCCGCTGTTTCTCGGAGTGACGGCGATGGGCAAGTTCTTTCTGCAGTTCCTCAACTCGTTCGACGTGGAAGGCTCCGAGATCCTGCTCAAGAGCGTCGAAGAGCGCCAGCGCGGCGTCCCGCTCATCACGGTCTCGAACCACAGCGCGACTGTGGACGACCCGGCCGTGCTCTCCGCGTAAGTCTATCTACCCCTGCATGTCGAGCGGCTGTGCGCGCATTGCATTGCGTAGACACTAATTGCTGTTTCGATGTGGTTGTGCTGATACTATTCAGGATGCTGCCGTGGAAGTATGGTTTGTTTCCGAGCCTTGGCCGCTGGAGCTTGTGCAGGTACGCGCCATTGCACATCAGATTGTCTGCATGCAGCGTTATGTCCTGTGCGTTACTGAGATGTGACAATACTCTGCGCATTTGCGGCAAAATACAGCCAAGAGTACAGTTACACGAATGGGAAGACCATCTCCGCGCTCTTCTTCGGTGCGAAGACTCTTCCGGTGAAGCGCGGCGCTGGTGTGGATCATATGGTGCGTGGGCAAATGAACCAGCTGAAGCTACCTTTATAGCACTGTGCTAACCACTGGACTTGTTTACTTGTGCATGGACAGATGATGGAATCGATCTTTGAGAAGGTGGAAAACGGAGAGTGGGTGCACATCTTCCCTGAGGGCAAGATCTGCCAATACGAGCGTACGTCTACATTTCTTCTTTATGATCTCCGTTGTTAATTGCCCACTGATCCCTTCTCACATTTGTGTCTGTCAACTGATGCGTCCATACTTACCCAGTGCTTGGCGGTCGCGATCCTCCTCGTCGTGACGAGATCGGACGGCTGAAGTGGGGCGTGGGGAAGCTGATCGCGCGCTCGAAAGTGCGCCCCGTGGTCGTGCCGTTCTACCACTTCAACATGGAGAAGGTGATGCCGCAGAACGAGAAGAACCAGCTCATCACGATCGTGCCCAAGACGGGCCTCGACCTGCGCGTGCGCGTGGGCGAGCCGCTCTCGTTCGACGATCTCCTCGACGCGTTCGAGAAAGACCGCGTGGTCGGCGCAACGCCGTGGGAGACCCATGAGCGCGAGAAGGCGCTCTACCAGGCGATCACCAAGAGAATAGAAGATGCGTTATTAGAGCTCGCCGAGCCTTTCAAGCCGCAGCAGTAATCGAGCGAGGGGGCATAGAGAGAGAGAGAGAGAGAGAGAGAGCACGAGAGCATATCTGCTTAGCGTACGCCTCCATATAGAAGCGCTAGAGAAGCAAGCGAGACTCGACGGCAGCCACCATGCTTATACATACCAACAGATACACATAGATCAGAAGCCTTCTTCCTTTTTCCCCAAGCCAATGAAATAGTCCGGAAGAAATGGATGCCACGTTAATTTTGTGTGTAGCTGCTGGGGTGGTCCACGCGATCTTTGTCCCTCGTTTCCCTTGCTATAAGGACACCATCTTTCAACCATCACACTAATGTCACTATAGCGAACAACTCAACCTTGCAATAAGAACGTGCGGCGCTCTGAGCAGCCCTTTTGCGCGTGTGCGTGTGCCATGCTCCCAAAGCCAAAAAGCGCCAAGCCAAACTCACGCTTCCAGCAGACAGACAGACAGACAGACAGACAGCGAGATTGCACAGAAAGAAAGCGGAGCCACTCTCCCCAGTCGCTTCCCTCCAACCGCCGCAAGACCGCCCAGCCTGTCAAGCGCTCTCCCTACCCTTCCACCCTCCAGCTCTCTAGTGATCTCTCTGTGTGAGTCTTCTGCGCACCAGTGACACCCTGCTGCTCTGATCCCCAGAAGAAGAAGGAGAAAAAAAAAGTATCCAACCCGTACCCCGCCCCCTTTGACGAAGATGAGCGCGCCATTCGATCTGTCGATTGAGACGCTGGACGCCTGGTGCGAGCGCCTCTACGGATGCAACCCCCTCACGGAGAACGAGGTCATGCAGCTCTGCAACAAGGTACGATACGCGCCGCATTGTTTGCTTGGGCGACCTCTCGGTGGATGGATATATATGGTTGATTAATCAATGGCTTGCTGTGACTGGTACTGTAGGCGAAAGAAGTGCTCGTGAAGGAGTCGAACGTGCAGCCTGTGCGCTGTCCTGTGACGGTCTGCGGTGACGTGCACGGCCAGTTCCACGACCTCATGGAGCTCTTTCGCATCGGCGGCCACGCCCCCGACACCAACTATTTATTTATGGGCGACTACGTCGACCGTGGCTACTACTCGGTGCGTGCCTGCTCATTTCGCCCATGTGTCCTGTAAAGGAAGTATATTGCCTATAATCTAATACTTGTGCATCTTGCTCTTGCTATTGCTCACCAGGTCGAGACCGTGACGCTGCTCGTGTGCCTGAAAGTGCGCTACAAGGACCGCATCTTCATCCTGCGCGGCAACCACGAGTCGCGCCAGATCACACAGGTCTACGGCTTCTACGACGAGTGTCTGCGCAAGTACGGCTCGCCGAACGTGTGGAAGTACTTCACGGACGTGTTCGACTACCTGCCGCTGACCGCGGTGGTCGAGAACCAGATCTTCTCGCTGCACGGCGGGCTGAGTCCGTCGATCGACACGCTCGACTACATCCGCGGCTTTGACCGCCTGCAGGAAGTGCCGCACGAAGGCGCGATGTGCGACCTGCTCTGGTCGGACCCGGACGACCGCTCGGGCTGGGGCATCTCGCCGCGCGGCGCAGGGTACACGTTCGGCCAGGACATCTCGGACCAGTTCAACCACGCGAACGGGCTCACGCTCATCGCGCGAGCACATCAGCTGGTCATGGAAGGCTACAACTGGTCCCACAACTGCAACGTCGTGACGATCTTCAGCGCGCCCAACTACTGTTATCGATGCGGCAACGAAGCGGCGATCATGGAGGTCGACGAGCAAATGAAGTACACATTGTAAGTAGTGACATCGGTCTCCTTGCGTGATCTGCATGCCGGACTGGCTGAGTCTACTGATACTGACGTTGTGTGTATCTCTCTTTACCAAACTCTCTCTAGTTTGCAATTCGATCCTGCTCCACGCCGTGGCGAGCCGCACGTGACGCGCCGCACTCCGGACTATTTCTTGTAGATGGCCATTTGATACTTCAGCACCAAGCGAAGAGGAAGATAAGCAAGCATCCAGTGACGGAAACTTGGGAACATCGTCGCCAAGCAGCAGGCAGCGTTGACGTGGTACCATTAGCCGCTCGTGTGATTGGAGTAGCAGCTGAGGCGAAGCCCAGTTGACTCTTTCCAGTCAGCCAGTCAGCACATAATGTTGACAAAAGTGTTTGCCGCAAGAGAACAAAAAACAAATCCCCAATAAACGCTCTTTTTTACATTGTTAGCTTACATGATCCACACTTGTGAGCAGATCTCCATTGGTTCGCATTTACGTTGCAACGCTGTAGTTGCGGACTTTCGTGCGCTCCGTGCCCATTTCCGAGCGCCGCGTCTGCAAGTCCTTGAGCTTCTTGATCGCGCTCCTCTGGCTCGCGGTCTCGCGGTCGCTGCTGCGGCTCGAAGGGATCGCACCACCACCAGCAGCATTCGATGATGTTGCAAAGCTCGCGAGGCTCGTGCTCCGCTCAGCTTTCTTCCCTGCGAGCAGAAGCATTTCCTTGGGTGCAAAGGCAAAACAAATCGGTTAAGGAACCAACTCACACCTTTGATGAAGGATCGATCACCTGCGAGTTACCAAATGAGTATCAAAAGTATCAACCATGAGTGTCAGCATGAAAGGATATCCTGTTGCAGCCGCGCGTCCGACACCTTTGCAGTCGTGCCCGAGTCGTCATTCGATGCTATTGAGTCCAGCCGGTCGCGCTGGAACAACGAGCTCAGTGCGCTCTTCGCTCCATTGCCGCTGCCGTTGTCTCTTCCAGTCGAAAGCGAAGGCTGTCGCTTCTCCTCACGCGAATCAATGCTTCGTCGCGAGCTCTTTCTCCTAGAAACGGTACCTCCATCACTGTCGTCGTACTCTTCTTCGTTGTCATGCTCAGGGATGCTCTTCGGTCGCGACACCGACGACGCTGATCGCATTCGCTGCGTAGTGTTGTTGACTGAACTCGGCGAAGCAGACAACGAGTTTCGGTTGTTCGACGATCGCTTCCCTCTCTCCAGGAAAGGTGAGGAGACTGCTCCTCCTTCGTCGCCACCTCCAATACTCTTCCGTTTGTGTGGAGCAAGCGACAGCAACTCGGCGTCAAAGTCTGTTCCAACACTGCTTCTGCTTTCAATAGACTCGGCGATGCTCGCCCTCTTGCTGGCTCGCGCTCCCCCTGGTGCTGCGTTGGGATCAAATTGTGAAGTGTTAGGCTCGAGCGCTTTCATCATCGACAGAGTACTTGACCGCCTTCTGTTCGTATCCCCGTCAGTTGTCAAATCCGTCGCAGCGGCACTGCTTGCAACCGACATGGTCCGCCTTCGAGCGTCTTCTCCAGGTGCTGGCGAAGTCTGCGGCTGGCTGTTGATCACCTGGTACTTTAACATGCGCCGGAGCTCTTTCTTCAATGTCTTGTTGTGCAGTCGGGACTCTTCGAGCGAGCGGCTGAGCTCTGCGACCAGGTTCTCGTAATCTTTCTTGCCTGCAAACTCTGGTACTTTCAAGTCTTGAGTGCCGTTGGCACCATTGCTGCTGTTATTGCTCTCTTTGAGCTTGCGAAGGTCGGCTCTCAGCTGGTTACTCAGCTCCATGAGCTGACTTCGCTCCTGCACCAGCCGCTGGATATCTTTCTCCGCAGAAACCAACTTGCGCTTGAGCTCAGAGACCTGCGCGTCTCCAATCACCCGGTCGGACGCTAATTCGAATCCTCCAGACTGCCCTTGAGCAATCTGAGCTTCGAGTTCTGAAATCCGTTTGGTTTGAACCTCAATCGTGCGGTTCGCCTCGGTCAGCTCAGCCTTGCAGAGTGCGAGCTGAGCACTCACTTCACTGAGCGCATTGATGAGCCCAGTGCTGTTGTTGCTACTCGTGTCACCATTGCCATTGTGAGACGCAGAGTTCGCAGCCAAGGCATCGAGCTGTACGAGTTTGGCTTCGAGGAGCACGCAGCGCTTCTGGGCTTCGCAGAGCTCTGCAGCAAGGTTCTCGCTACTTCCAGCTCCGCCAGCACCTCCAGCCATATCATTTGCCTGTTGAGCCAGCGCGTCTCTCATTTGATGAATCAGATCTGGTCAACAAAAGAGATAGAAAACACACATAACACAAATGGTCAAGTCCAGTCAGCAAGCACGATCAGAGGAGACTAAGAGGAGCAGATTCATGTGTCAGCCACTGACCTCGAAGTTTCGCGTTCTCTATTTGCAATCCCTCGAGAGACGAAGATGATGCCGACCCATTTGCCGCAGACATCATGCTACCACCACCACCACCACTACCTCGTGAACCTTGTTGAGCGCTGCCTTTCGCTCCATAGTACTGCGCTCCAAAGGACTCTGCGATCCGTGAATTCGACTTCAGCGAATACACCTCGGAGCGAAGCCGCTGCAGCTCGTTCTCCGAGTGCACCAAGCGCTCTTCCAACCCCTGTTTCTCTGATAACAGCCGCTCTTTCATCTGCTGCAGCTCGCGGATGCGGAGCTCGCTTCGTCCACTCATCTCCTGCTCGTGGTCCTGCCACTTGTTCTCCCAGCGCAAGTTCAGCGTCACGATCTCGCGTTTCAGATCTTCCTCTTTCTCCATACTCTCGACGAGCTCTTGGCGGTGCACTTTGTCTTTCTCCTTTTGCACTTGCAGCTGCAGCGTCAGGTCCTTGATCTTCTCCTGTAAATTGAGGTTCTCGCGGTCGCATTTCCACATTTGCTGCTTGAGATCGGCGATCTGAGCCTGCTTCTGGTCCTCGAGGTCCTGGAATTCGCTTTTCAGATGGTCGATGGCCCGGTCTTTCTCTAAGAGCTTGTCGTCTCCGTCCCACTTGGTCTGTTTGAGTTCCGCCTGGGCTTGCTCGCATTTCTCTTCTTGCTCGCGGACTTTGGTTGTCAGCGACGCGATTTTGCTCTCTAGGCGAAGCGTGTGG
Organism: Globisporangium sylvaticum; assembly: GCA_023334975.1. NCBI lineage: Eukaryota > Oomycota > Peronosporomycetes > Pythiales > Pythiaceae > Globisporangium > Globisporangium sylvaticum. The sequence continues at coordinate 39,297 of JAADVK010000015.1, forward strand.
GTCTGTAGCTCTTCGTCCTACAAGATACATCGCCCCACACAAATATCCATCAGTTTACGAGACTAACACGCTGTTCAATGGGATAACTCACTTTTCGTCGCATGTGGTGCTGCAATTCGTCCTCGTACTGCTTCTTCTGCTGCACGAACGCCTTCTCGACCGAGTGCAGCGACTGGAGCAGCTCAGCCACCTTGCCCTCATACTCATCCAGGAGCGCCTGCTTGACTTCCTGCAACTTGGCGATCTCGTCTTCCAGTTCGTTGATCTTCGCGTCTTTTGAAGAGCGCACGTCCGAGAGCTGCCACTCCATGGCTTTGAGCTCTTTCTCGTTCTCCTGGAGCAGCTGCTGCATGTTATCTATCTTGATTTTCGTTTCCTCGAGTCGATCTCGGTTCGCGTCGCTCTCGCGGGTCGAGGCTTTGAGCTTGAGCTCCAGGTCGCGGTTCTTGGTCTGTACCTGGTCCAGCGCGGTCTTGAACTCGCCCTCGCGCTGCCGCATCATCTCGTCGAACGTGGCGCTGATCTCGCGGCGCTGCGCCTCCAGGTCTTCCTCCTGCTCGCGCAGCCGCCTGTCCATTTTCCGCCTATGCTGCTCCATCTCGTCTTTCTGCCGCCGCAGCTCGTCGTCGAACTGCCAGCGCGCCTTCCATCTGTGCACGCGCGTCTTTCAGTTTCTGCTGAAAGTAGACCTCCTGGTCCTGGCAGCGGGTCTGCTCCTGCTTCAGGTCCACCTGGAGGTCTGCTACGTGGGCCTTGAGCTCGCTGATCTCGGCCTCGCGGTCTCGCAGCACGCCCTTCAGGTTCGCAAAGTTCGAGTCGTAGAGCGCGAGCTCTTCATCGCGACCTTCGAGCAGCTACAAGCGAATACAACCTGTGTTGTTAGGGCAAAACGCTATGCTATACAGTGAAACGAGTACATCAGCGATATATCGAGTGAAGCTTGCCTTGAGATTGTACTTGAAGTCTTCCTGCAGCTTGTTGAACTTTTGCTTGTACCCATTTGTCGCGGACTCCTGATTATACCACACGCATTACGATATTCTCAGCAACAAACGATAAGGACCCAATACTAGGAGCAGATCTTACAATAGACCACTCCATGTAGCTGCTGGGGCCGCTGCACCACACATTAGGACTGAGCCCTGTCTCTCTCGTACTCACTTTGTCCCGAAGCAGCGCCTCGAGCGTGCGGATGCGGTACTCGTTGATGTCGTGCAGCTCCTTCTCCTTCTCGAGGATCAGCGAGCGGATGTTGCCAGGCGCCATACGTGCAGACGCGACAGGAGGCGTGACGCCAATGCCACCTGCTGAGGATGCACCAGCCGCCCCGCCAGAGAGGAGCCGCTCGTCCAGCAAGCTCTCCATCGGCAGCGCTCCAACTGCTTCAGAGCGTCACAAGCAGCTTCTTCCTTGATTTTGTCAACGACGTTTGACTTTTATTTTGGACTGGTGTCAGTAATGTCGGTTTTTCCCGAATGAAACCGACCCAATGTTATCGACACAATTGACACCAACTTTTTGGTGTTTTTGTGTCCAAACTTGTTGACAGTAAATAACGTCAGTGTGAATAATAAGACCAAATGAGTTCCTTTGTCCGCAGTGATTCAGCCCAAATATTAGTTTTCAACGAATCACAATACTTTTAAGAACCTGCCCCTAGGCCAGACTAATTGCGAACTAAGCCACACCTGACCGCACCTGGGACTGTAGTTTCTGTTAGGTCGTGACAAATCAAATAATCCTGATCAGTCAAGGTGGTGTACATGCGGATGTATTCTTGATGTGCTGTATTTTATTTTGTGATCTTATTACACCCATGTGATGCTCGCTAGTTCACGCAACATTCCAGCGTGCACCGCATAAGTGACGATGAAATGGAGCAAGGGATGAGCTTCAATACTGTGCCGGTAATGTACCAGTACTGACCGAGTTGTCGACTTTCAAGTAACGTAAACTGTCAGTGCAATGCCCGTTGCCAGTTTTGTGACCCTTGTCTTCTTTTTAACCAATATTAATGCAGATATCGATTTTGGGCGTCATCATTGGGAGAATGCCTAATCACCCGTGAGAGATGGCCAATCATTTGCGAGAATTTTCTGTGTAAACGACCCCTAACAAATCGAGAGGGACAAGAAAGATGGGAGCATCACTCTTCCATACACTCGTGATCGACAGGCACTGACGGGCATTCGCAAACGCAAAGTTAACATACTAAAGAACTTTGATCCGATGGGGCAAGAACATTTGGTTCCCAATTCACCAGACCCATCCCAGATAACCACTAGTTTAGAGGCAAAAACATACTATGACTTGTTATGTGTGTGATATAAATCCCCTCGTTATATGGAGTTAGTGAGTCTCCCTGAAGGGAATTGTGGACAACCTCAAGAAGTCTCGTCCAATGTCCCTCGTACAATGCCAAATGCCAATCCCTCTTTCCATGCCTTTGCCCATGAAAGCAGACTGGCGTGCGTTCAGTATTCATTTTAGCTCGTATTTACCGAATAGTGCCGAGTTTGCAACAGATTTTTTGCCCGAATTGTGCCTGGTCTTCTATTTATTAGTAGTAGGCTCGAACACCCCAAAAACGAATATAACGGAGACATCAAAAGTTGTATCGGAGTTTGTATTGAAACACTGTTTCATACGGTATTACCGACAGAGAGCTTTTGTTCGGGTGGGCTTCTATACGGGCAGCTCTGTTATTTAATATCGCCCCCTCAAAAATGTGAAACCACCGATTAATATCGATATTTACCAGTACAAAAAACGAAACTATATTGACATTTGTATGGGAATACTGGTCTTATATCACACAGAGCAGGGCTTATATTTGGTGATACACGTTAATAGGAATTTGTACAGTGATATTGCATATTTATTGGCTGAAAGTCAGCATAGTGGGGGGGTCAAAGGTGGAAGACTAATATTTGGACACATCTCGAACGGTCAATTAGTATGAGACGATACGGTACGTGATTGTAATCAGAGGGAATCGGACGGACGCGTTTTGAAATTGTTTCTAAATTGGGAACGTAATTTGGGACTTCCCCTTCATCAAGCCCAATCAAGCCCACAACCAGAATAAACAGGCTCTCTTTTACCCGAAAATGTTGATATATGTAACAAAAAAAACATAGGATAAAGAGTGGTAGGAATTTCAAAATATGTCTGCCATGATTTTGTCACGAATAGCATACTAGAATGAAGCTGCAATCCTCACAGGATGTGCCAGTCGCAAAGCGCAATTCTCAAAGCCTTCAGGTCGCTCTTCCGCCTCACGACAGCGAGTTTCCACGCGCGATATCGTTTCTACAACAACGCCCACAGAAGAAGAACCAGACGGTCAGTGAAAGCGTTGGCCAGAACCTTCTCTTCTATCCGACAGCACATGATCCCAAGGGTCAACCCTAGGAGAAAATATATCCCAACATACCTGGATGAATCGCGCTTTCACGTGCTCGACCTCCGGTCGGTCTGCAAAGTACCTCGAGATCGTAAACTCCACGAGACTCGGCGTGTGCACCGCGACGCTTTTCTTGCTGAATGGCGCCTTGCCCACTGCATTTGAGCTCGCGACGCGGAATCTGTAGGTGGTCTTGGGCTTCATGAAAGTCGCGAGGAGCTCCTGGCCCTGGAAGATGGTCACTTCCTGGTCAAAGAGCGCTTTGTAGCCATTCTCATCGTCGTTCTCCACAGTCGAGCTTGTCGGCTGCGAACTATACTGGAGGTGGAATGCGACCAACGGAGCCCCACCATCGTGCTCTGGGGTCCCCCACGAGATGCTCGCTCGCGTTGGCTCGATGTCCAGGATCACAGGTGGCTCCAGCATTCTCGCAGGTACAGTCGGCGGCTTGGTGCTCACCAGCGCACTGCACTCACTCATGAGACTCGCACCAAGTGCGTTGATCGCACAGAGCTTGACGCTGTAGCAGGCCTTGCCTCGCAGCTTCTGGACTGTGAATGTACTCATACAGAGTCCGTTTGACCCCATCTGTTGTACCTGGCAATCTTGAGCCTGGAGCTTGAACTCTCGAAACACCTGGCGGTTTGTGATGCCAAACTGCACTTCTTCAAAGTACATCATCGCGTCGTAGCTCTGGATCTCGAGACCGTTGCACTTTGGCGGCGTGAATGCCAGCACAAGCGTGTGCGCGCTCGGCTGCACAAGCTCGGGGCGAGCAGGTTTGTCTGGGACGTCGCAGAGCGCCACGGCGATGTCGCTCGCAGGAGAGACTGCGGATGTGCAGAGCTTGTTGTCGATCAGATTGGACGCCGAGAGCCACACGCGCAGCGGCTTGTCTGGATCGAGTCCTTGGAGAGTGTAGTTCGTACTTGAGATCGACCGAGTGAGCAGCACGACCGAGTTGCGAGCCAGTACTGGCTCGGGGTCTCGGGTTCCATCGGCCTCATCAGCAAGGCCTAGGTCTTGACCGACTCTATCTTCTTGTATCCACTCGAGCGTGTGTTGCAGGATCTCGCTACCGTTGCACTTTGGTTTCTCCCAGACAATATCGACCTGGCGCTTTTGAACGTTCAAGATTTGCGGTTGTGACGGTGGATCCGGAGCTGTGGGGTCCATTTCCACATAATCGCTCACGTGTGAGAACGCGCCGAGGCCGCATCGGTTCTCTGCTGCAGCGACAAACTGGTAGATCTCGCCCGCCCAGAGCCCTTCAACCACGTAGGAATAGAAAACGTCAGCGGGTGGTGGTGCTACTGTTGCTGAAACTGAGCTGCTGCTGCTGTTGCTGACTGTTGCTAGCTTCTTAGAAGCTGCGCTTGAACGCTGCTTTGCTGCGGTTGTCGTCATATTCTTCTTTGTATTGGCTTCGCCGTTAGCAGAGCCGCTGGTTAGCGACGCCATTGCTTCGAGCTCCGCAATTGGGATTGAAAGCTCCAGCACCGGCACAACCACGCTGTTCTCCGGAAGACAGCGAATCGTGAACGACTGGATGAGCGCGCCGTTGGGCGACGGCTGTTTCCAGGACAAGCGCAGTCGAGTCGCCTGACGATCGCTGTACTGAAGCGGGTTCTCAACGCGCGACGGCACGAACGCCAGCGTCTCGATCGGAGGTGTCAGGTCGCTGAAGAGACTCGATCCGATCTACAGTCATGTGACACATACATATCCATAGCATTGGTGAGTCTAGGTGCAGCAGGAAGCGTATCAGAGCAACGCATAGGCCTGAAGAAAAGTACGTACGGCGTTCACGGCTGCGATCTGGAGTGTGTACTGGATCCCAGGCTGCAGGTTCTCGATCACCTTGCTTGTGTACTTTGCCGGCACATGGACATCTGGGACCGAGAGCAAGTCGTACCCTCCGACGACCAGCGAGCTCACCTGGGTCGTGCGGATCACGTAGTGCAGCAATGGGGAGCCGTTCGCGAGCGGCTCATCCCAGGACACCGTGATCGCAAACTTGTCCACTGAGACGAGACGCAGCGCCTTTGGTTGGTCGGGGCTCGACGGCACGACGCGCCACGTGATGACGTTCGTGTCGTCACCTGTCGTGATGAGGAAGACACCCGTTGCATCGAATACGCAGCTCGTGAGTGCGTCATAGTGGCCCGAGAACGAGTAGATACACTCTGTTTGGCACTGAACTGGGGTTCCAATGTTGTTGTTGGTATTGCGCCGCCATACTTTGACCAAGTTGTCCTTCCCACCTGTGGCGGCCAAGACCCCGTCGGGGTTCTGCAACGTCTTTTCGGTCGTGAGCGTACAGCAAGTGATCTGTGAAGAGTGTGCTTCACGCACGGTCTCCAGCACTTGGCCACTCTCGAGAGGCCAGAACTTGAGCATCTTGTCGAGCGCAACGGTGACGACAATGCCGAGCTCTTTAGAAACTGCGCAGCACGTGATCGTGGACGTGTGCGCTGAGAGAATGCCCTGGGAGTTGTATTCGCTGAAGGTTTTGAGCAGTTTACCGTTTGCGTTCGGCTGAAGCGGGTTCCAGATGAGCTCTTGGAGGGTGGTTGGTGGAGTTTTCGACTCGGACGTTGCGCGTACTTCGTTTTCACTTTGGTTCTCCTTGTCACTTTCGATACTGCTGGCTGGGGAACTGCCTTCATATTCACAGGTATTGGCCATGCGCAATGGAAGCGTCGGGTTCAGTAGCTGCTCAAAGTCGAAAGTCACGAGGTCTCGGTAGTACTTTTCCAGGTATCCGGCGTCTTCAAGCGACAGAATGTTGCTCAGAATCTCTGGTGTTGTGGTCATAGTGTCGTCTTCATGATTGGAACTGGCGTCAGCCTTCACGTCTTCTTCAGGCTCAGTTATGAGGTGATCGACGTCTCCGTGTCCTTCCTGGTTGCTACTGCTTGGATCTGGTAGTACCTGTGTCAGAGGTTGCAAATCATTGACAGGATCATGAGTCGGGGGAGTTGCTACTGAAGTCGGCCCTTCAGGCAGAGCCCCATCCGATGCTATAGACTTGCGAGACTCTGCCTCCTGTGAACCTCCTTGGGCGGGCGATTGGTGCTCAGGACTCAGTAACCGTAGTACCCGCCCGCAGTCTCGCGAGCGATTCTGCCACTCGTGGTTCGGAACCAGCTCGGTCAGCGCTTCATCAAACGCGAGCAGATCCATGCGCTTCTCTACTGAGAAGGCAAACGGGATCGCTGCTTCCCAGTCCACTCGCGCTTTCTCAAACTGACCCCAGTTCTCGCGTTGCTGCTCTTCATCTTGCAGGTTTTGGTCCGGCGTCGCGCTTGTTTCTTCTGCTATATCCCAGAGCTTGACAGTACACTCACCAGTGGTGATGAGCTGCTGGTCGTCGAGGGTGAAGCACGCGAAGGACGCGCCAAGTTCATGCACGGGCAAGATCTGGACGAGCACCAGCCTCAGAACGAAAGCCGCAGCAGTAGGAGATGATGGCGTCGCAGCCTCTTTCTCTTCGAGAACTCGCCAGAGCATACAGGCCGAATCCCAGGAGCACGTCGCAAGGACTCTGGCGTTGTGGCTGAACGCCATAGACGTGATCTGCTGCTGGTGGGCGGCACAAAAATACCCCATTGATTTCCGGTGGGACTCGCTGCTTCTCGTTGATCTAGAGTTCTGGTCGTGCTGGTTAGAAAATGCGGAGATCGCCTTGGACGTGGGGTCAAATGTGTGGAGTATCGGGGTACTGTCTAGATACACACACATATATTCCAAACAGTAACGCTAGCACAAGTTCCTCGTAAGCAACGACCTATCCATCATTCGCTCCAGAGAACGTACGGGTGGCGTAGGCAAAGTGAATGATTCGTATCGGGGTTGTATCAGATTCTTTCGATACTGAGGCTCCTCCCAGTGCAGCAGCAGCACCGCGAATGAATCGCGCGTCGTGATTCGAGACGTCCAGCGACGCAATCTGCTTGGTCGTCTTGAAGTCCCAGATGCCAATTCTACAACACACGCCCAACCGCAATACCAGACTCAATATGGGGATATCACTCTATGACCCACGAAAGCACGTATACCGGTCGAGACCAAACGAGAACACGAAGCTCAAATCTTCCTGTTCCTTGCTCTGCTCTCCGCTCTGCTGACTGTCGCAGTGCACCAGCGCCACGGCCTTGACGCTCCTCACGTGACCGTCGTAGCTGCGCATCTTCATGCCGGAGGTCGTGCGCGGCCGCCTCGCCGCCACGTACTCGCCGTCGAGAAAGTAGAATTCGTCTTCCCGTAACGCGTCGTCCTCGAGCTTCTGCTGCAGCGCGTCCAGCATGGCGCGCTCCTCGGGGCTCCGCGCATCGCCGCGGGACTCAAAGAGCAGCCGCTTCTTCGCGTCCAGGCGCTTCTTGGCCGCCTTGTCCATCAATATCTCCTATCGCAACGGAGCCGAGTGAGCACTGATAGATAGCTGGATGGAGGTGTCATAAAGAGCCAAGTGAATGAGCGCAATTGATGGATCGCAATCGCGACCTTTCAGGATCAGTTCCGTAACTGGTTGTAACTGGTTATGGTGGAGATGCACTATTAGTACCGTAACACAATATGTCAATGGTCACTTTACTCTTCAACTACTGTTTTTCGATGATGAAGCCAGTCAAGCTGTCGAACCAGCAAATCTCTCGCACCGCTCGCTTTGCTGAACCTGTCGCCTGTACGTGCAACGCATTGTCGCTCTACGCCCAGACGCTCTTGATGGCGGCGATCCTTGCTTTGTTGATGATTTGGTGATGATCCTTTCATTTCGCCGCCATGATGACGGAGTGATGCGCAGAGCCTGATCGTATGTTGCATTATGTGCGCACGGGTGTACAGCATGGACCAATCAATATTGTAGGCGCTTCTTGAGTGCTTCGCTCATTTGTTGTGCCGACAGAAACGCCGCTGCTGTTTACAAGTAAGAGTTTCAACTACTGGACGCAATGGACTTGTGATCCTGTGCAATCGGCGCCATTTCGAGATCTAGTATGATACAGTATTATATATGCCAATAGGCACTCAGGTGACGCCTCAACAACACATATAGTACTGTACCAAATATCAGCCAGTCATTTTGCTAGTCAGTCAGTGAGTCGCTGAGCAATCCCAATCAGTTTTGCCACCACCTCGCTCGCGTTGCTCAGTCTGCCGCATACACCCCGCATATACATACATACACAGCTCAAGCACTCCAGCCAGTGCGTGTCAGAGCTCTCGTCGACGATCCTCCTGGTGGGAATAATCATGTGATGTGCTGCTGATCGATGATGATGTTTGGGTTTTGCTCCCATGATGACGGAGGGATGCTACGAGCAGCTCCGTACGTTCTGGCTGTCCAACGCGCATCAAACGGAGCCACAAACAAACAAAAGCTGTCTGTCCAGGTCCTCGCTCTTCAGTTGTCCTCTCGGATGATGATGTTTGCATTTTGCTGCCACGATGACGGATGAAGCGATCGAGTCCGTTTGGTAGTGAAGGTAGGAAGGTCAATATGCGAAGAAAGGTGAGTGCGCCACAGAGAGAGGCTCAAACTGTATTATGCCGGTATGCCAAGCCTTCGCTACAAGCAGCAGGTGGGGGTGCTGATCATCCGTTCCCTGGTTATCACCCCAAACACACAAACAACAAACCGGTTTGCCAACAACAATACCACGCGTTAATATGTCTAACGCTTGCTTTTCGTCCGGTCGACGAACGCCCGCGCCAATATAAAGATTCTGAGTAATCCATTTGGAGCGCTATGATTATCACTTTTTGGAGCGGGGTCGTTGTGAGTTTCGGCATCGCTGATGGGTGTTTTGGTGAAAGTCCTCGGTGGTGCTGGTCACTACTGCAACTGGTCGCATTCATTCCATTCCATGTGTGCGATTGTGTGGGCTTCCGATCGCTCTCTTAGTGGACTGCACCGCGTCGTCAGATAGATATACACACACGATCGCATTCACTGCGCGCGCTTCAAGATCGCCACGAAAGTATACGCTCGGGCGGATCTATAAAAGGTAAACAACTTGGCGGTTGGCCGGAGCTAATCGCGTCTTCCCTCCCTAAAAAATCTACCACACAGACAGACTGCGCGGACGGAAAGGTCATCCATCTAAGAGCCCCGCAGAGAAGCGCTTCCTCTCTCGCTCTCATTTGAAAACTTCCCACGCTCCCATCAGCTCACGCCCGCCAGCAGCACCAGCAATAGCAGATACACAGCGAACCATGAGCAGCTACTACGATGTGAAGAAGCCGCACTACAACCAGCAGCAGCAGCAGCAGGAGCGCGCGGTGCCTGAGAACTGGGACGCGTCGCACATCCAGTCGCTGCAGGGCAAGGTCGCGATCGTCACGGGCGGCAGCTCGGGCATCGGGCTCGAGACGGCGCTGGAGCTCGCGTGCAAAGGCGCGCACGTCGTGGTCGCGTGTCCGACCCAGCACCGCGCGCGAGACGCCGAGGAGCGGATACGCATGGCCGTGCTGGCGGCCGCTGTGCCCGCCAATGACACTACTACTGGCGACGACGAGACTGGCAGTGAGACCGATCGCGCACAGAGAGGCGGCGTCGAGTACATGAAGCTCGACCTGAGCGACCTGAAGAGCGTCAAGGCGTTTGCGCGAAAGTTCATCAAGACCCACAGCCGATTGGACATCCTGATCAACAACGCCGGCATCATGGGCGTCTCGTACGCGCTCACGGTCGACGGCATGGAGCGCCAGTTCGCGACCAACTACCTGGGGCACTTCGCATTGACGCACTACTTGCTGGGTATCCTGCAGCGCACCGAGGGCGTTTCGAGGGTCGTGAGCATCAGCTCGCTCTCGCACCGGTTCGTGCAGCTCGATGCTCGTGGCGAGATGATGAGCTCCAAGGAGAACTACCTCGCCATGGTCGTGTACGGCAAGTCCAAGCTCTGCAACCTCATGTTCGCAGTCGAATTGGATCGCCGCTTGAAAGCTCAAGGGATTACGAACGTCGTGTCAGTTGCCTGTCACCCTGGATACGCGTGCACCAACATCATGGGGCCGCCGTCGGTGGCTTCGAACTGGTTCGGACGCGCATTCTGGAGCTTCTGGTCGTTCTCGCCGTTCTCCCAGAGCGCTGCGATGGGAGCACTGCCGCCGCTCTACGCTGCGACTGCGCCTGGTGTGCAAGGAGGCGACTTCTACGGCCCGAGCAGCGCGTTCTTCGCCATGTGGGGCCACCCGACGCGAGAAGAGCCCGCCGAGCACGCCAAATGCGGGAAGACAGCAGCCAAGCTCTGGGCACAGAGCGAGCGGTTCGCAAAGCTCAAGTTTGACTTCAAGACGTCCGGGAGTCCGCTGCATCGAGCGTCGAGCAGCTAGAGATACCGTTTGAGAGCTACACTGTAGAGAAACGCGCTGGAGCTGCTAGAGAGCTGTAGCGTTAGCAAGAGAGCACGCCGCCCGCGGAGATCTTGTCCTTTAAAATGCATGTCTTCACAAGCAATGCACTCCTCATTTTACAAATTGCGACTGGGTTTGTTCGAACAAAGTGACGTTGATGTGCATATCTTTCGGCAAGAAGTGTAGCCATCTATCTCCACAGTACTTGGGTTCAGATTGACTGGCGAATACGTGTCGCACGAAGAAAACGGTGCTGTGGCATGACATGAATGGGCAGCTCTTCTCCAAATGGCTCCGATCAATAATGACTCGCTCGACTCCAGCAACTTCAAGATGGAGCGCTGCAAAATAGTAGCCCCTCTTGTTTTTTTTTACGAAACTTGTGTAATTACACATCATTGCTGTTTTTACACGATATCCCTTTCCCTACTCAGATGCTTGTTTACCCTATGCCTACTCAGAAACGTTCACCCTTTCAAAACCTATTGTGATTGGTTTGATTGATCAAAAATAGACGCCATCCCTATCCCTCTCCGGTGCGTACACTATCAGACTCAAAAATTTCGTTTTTAGTTTTCTAACTATTGATCATACATAGACAACATGAACCCGCTCTCTGAGTACTGATACCTATCATGAAAGGCAATAGCTCACGAGTTTTTTTTTCTGTCACATACAAAAACCCAGATAAAAATCAGGCACATGCTTAAAAATCCATCCAGATTTTGCTTTCTGTATACGCTGCGCAGGCAAACAAGTCAAAGAAAGCAGCAGCAGCTGGGTTCACACCGAGCTCTCTCCGTGAATATTGATCACCTCCCCAGCCATTCACACAGAGTCCTTCCGTCTACGCGCGTGTAGTGTGTGTGTGGTCTGGTAATTATCCATCTATCTATCTCGCGTGCGCAAGCAAGAGCCATGTCCAAGGAGGGCTTTCTAATCGCGCACGAGGAGGACGCGCGCAGTGCGATCTACTACTGCGTGCTGGGCGAAGGCAACTTCCAGTTCTTCTCCAAGCGGCACAACGGCGTGCTCGTGCGCGAAGTGGCGCTCTCCAAGTCCAAACTCAAGATCCGCGGCGTGCCGGACGATGAGGCGCGCGACTGCGCGTTCAGCTTCACAGTGCACCTGCAGCGCTCCAAGATCAAGGACGGGCGGCAGCTCGTGTTCGGCAAGCCGCTGCTTTTATTGCTCAGCGCGCCTTCCTGGGGCGAGCGCAAGGCGTGGGGCAACGCGATCCACGCGTGGCAGCGCAACTACTGGGGCGAGCCGCAGCACCTCGCGCTGCACATGAGCGACGAAGAGACCGAGGCGTTCTTCCTCGCGCAGCAGCGGTCGCTCGAGTCTGCTCTGGAGGCAGCGTCGCTGTCCCCGACCTTCTCCAAGAGCTCCGCCTTGTTTGCGAATAGTAATAGCAGCAGCGCCAGCACCGTGGTGTCTTTATCGCCGTCGTCCGCGTCGTCAGCATTGAGAGAAGCCGGAGGAGTAGCACATGGAGAATCAGGAACAGGCAGCGGTGGTAAGAAGAAGAGCGGTATGAAGGCAGCGGCCGCCGTCTCGCGCGTGTTCTTCAACCGCGCGCAGGCGGTGAAGACCATGGGCTCGAAAGTGGGCAAGAAGATCCGCTCTAAGTCGTCCGCCGTGAGCTTCTCGCTGCCGCCCATGGGGCTCAGCATCGCGTCGTCCGTCAGCATCCAGCAGCCACAGCAAGCTCAGGCTCAGTCTCAACAGCAGCAGCCAGCGCAATAGCTCCTCCGCCGTGGTGTCATCATCATGTGATCGTCCAGCCTAGCTCTCCACTTCCTTTTCCGTCAGTTCAGTTTGTTTAGTTTTTCTTTTCTCTCCATAAGCAGCAGTATCTCTTTTTTTAATTTATTGTGATTCAAAGCGTTACCAGCCAGCACATTTACCAACAATGAAGAGCTCTTCATCATAATAAAATGACGATGTTCACACTCCTTCATTGCTCTTTTTCTTGTATTTATTATCCGCCACTCATTTCTTTTCTCTCACTTCTGCTTCGTTAATGCATGTTGATGTCTAGACCGACATGGCCATTTTGATCGCGCCGTGGGGCTTGTAGTCGACGATTTCAAAGTCGTCAAACACAAAGTCGTCGATGCCCATCTTCTCCGGATTGATGCCCAGCGTCGGGAACGCGCGCGGCGTGCGGCCCAACTGGAGCTTGAGCGGCTCGACGTGGTCCGAGTAGATGTGCGCGTCGCCGATCACGTGGATGAAGTCACCGGCCTTCAGCCCGCACACCTGTGCAATCATGCGCGTCAGCAGCGCGTAACTCGCGATGTTGAACGGCACGCCGAGCCCCATGTCGGCCGAGCGCTGGTACATCTGGCACGACAGCTCGCCGTTCGCCACGTAGAACTGGCAAAACATGTGGCACGGCGGCAGCGCCATCTCCTTCAGGTCCGCCGGGTTCCACGCCGACAGCAGGATACGGCGGTCGTTCGGGTTCGTCTTGATCTTGTGGATCACGTCCGCGAGCTGGTCCACGCCCTGACCCGTGTAGTCCGCGTGCATGTTGGTGTACTTGGCGCCAAAGTGGCGCCACTGGAAGCCGTACACTGGACCGAGGTCGCCGGCTTCGCGGTCGGTCAAGCCGATGCTGTCGAGGTACTCCTTCGATCCATTGCCGTCCCAGATGTGGATGTTCTTGTCCTGCAGCGTCTTCGCGCTCGTGTCGCCGCTGATGAACCAGAGCAATTCTTCGGCGACGCCGCGCCAGAACACGCGCTTGGTCGTCAAGAGCGGGAACACGTCATTGCGCAGACTGAAGCGCATCTATGCAGATTTGCAGAGCAAGCACCAGCAATGGGGAGCAAAAGAAAACGAACTCGTTAGAATACATGATGATAAACGACAACTTTACACAATAAAAACAAGATCAACGCACTTGAGCACCAAACAGAGAGATCGTGCCGGTGCCCGTTCGATCTCCCTTTCGCACGCCTTCGTGTATGATCTTGCGAATCAAGTCAATGTACTGCATCTCTTCATGTGGTTTTGTGGCGTCAGTCAGCAACGCAGACGGTGCAGGCACAGCGGGTTCTTCGTGCGGCTTGGTGTCGCGCTGCAGCTCGAGGAACTCAAACTTGATGCCATTCTCCTCTTTCTCCTCAGACTTGGACACGCACTTGAAACCCAACTCGTACACGTTCGATGGGAAGAACGCGTCGCACTCAAACTTTCCCTTGACGTTCGTCAAGTGGACCGTGTGGCATCCAGAGTAGCCCAGCGCTTCTTCGTAGACCGCGCTGCCGCCGATCACAAACACTTGGTCGATCGCGTCTTTCTTCGCGTCGATGATCTCGAGCGCATCCGTCAAGCTTGATGCAATGCCCACGTTCTCGGGGACGCCATGCACACTATTGCAATGGACACAAGTCAATGGATCGCATTGCTCTGTTAGCGACATGAATGCAGTATTGGCCACAATGCCAACAAGCCAATTAATTACACGCCAACGATAAACCACTCACGCTCGGTAGTCGCTGTTTCTCGTGAGAATCACGTTGAATCGGTGCGGCAGCGGACGGAACTTTGGCGGCAGCGACTCCCACGTCTTGCGGCCCATGATCACCGCGTGCTGCGCTTCCGCCGCGCTGTCCCCGCCCCGCACCGTGATGTCCTTGAAGTGCTTCATGTCTGCGGGCAGACGCCATGGGATCTGCTGGCGCAGCCCGATGCCCCAGTTCTCCTCCGCCGCCGCGACCACGAGACTCACTGCGCGCGGCATCTCGTTCTTGCTCTTGTTGCCGTTTTCCTCGTGTTGAACGCGCAATGCTCAATGCGTTTGGCGCCAAAAACGGTTGGTCTTGGAACCTTTTCAAGTCGATGCATTTGTTGGGATCGCTTTGAAGAGGGTGTTTCTTGTGGCGCCAAAAATTTGATCTCAAATTGAGAAAAACGCGAACTTCACTGGCGTTGGCTTGAACGTAATGAAGAACTCCAAGCTGGCTGAAATACCCACATCGTGGTTGTTGCTTGGTAAGCCACGGACCTACTTGTACATACTTGCACATGGATGTCGTGTATGGATGGATGTCTCGTACATGGGATGTGTTGATTCTACTGTAAATTGCAGACAAACTTGCAAGTCAAAGTCAAGTCTTCTTTGGAAGGCTGTCAGCAAGTCAAGCAAATCAAGGGTCAGAGAGATAGATATAGGTACACGATGCAGGAACACAAAACCAGAAAAAAAGCTTGACGGAGCTTGATGCGCGTAACGCAAAGGCTAGTCAAACTTGATGAACTTGATGCACTGACGTGTATATGCGGCACTGACTAGCCTTTGCTAGTTAGTCTTTGCTAGTTAGTCTTTGCTAGTCAGTACCACATACACATATACGTCAGTGCACCAAGTCATAGCGCTCCATGGATGTGCGTCGTCGGGTCGATGGAAATGATTGGCATATTGGCTGGTGATCAATGGTGATCAATGGAAGTGAACAACGAGAGTTACCACACGGCTTCTGCTGGCTAAGCGGAATGGTGATGCGCATATGAGTGTGGATACTTGTAACGCTAGCAATGTGGAGACCTTGATAGACAACGTGAGTGGAGCTGCATGCTGCTGATAGCTATGAACGATAGCATTTTGTCCCCAGCAGTTGTGAAAGTGAGTGTTCAATAACGGCGACGTTATTTTCACAAACGAAAATGGGATGGGATTTGCGCATCAAGTTCGAGTGTGAATGAATCCACATTATTTGACCAATCAGAGGCATGCATAACTCTTTCTGGCTGTGCGATTGGCTGAAATAGAGATTTTTACAAGGTGGGACCATTTTCAGATCTCAAAGAGTCGCGTTTGGTGAGCCAAAAGATCCCAAAAATACAGCCAACAAACGATTACGAAACCGCCGTTTTTGCTCACACTGTCAGTCGGTTTTACAGATTTGTTTCAAATATCTGAAACCAATACTCTCTTTCTACAGCATTCGCGCGTTTTGTATCACAATTTAAAACATCGGCATCCCCCCACCTAAACGTATCGCAATGGAACAGCAAAAGGCTCGGAAGGGCCAAAAAGTGAGCGAACGAGAGAGAGACGCGGAACAGAAGGAAGAAACTGTTGACCGTTGGAAAAAGGGGATGGCGCTTGGTCCCCCCTTGCCTGTTTTTTGAAGACGCTCCTCCCGTTTCTTTTCTTCCTTCACATACAATCTTTCAGTGCTTTTCAAACCCACATGTAGTTTGCATCTGTGGCAAACGGCGGTTTCGGAAAGAATTTTCAGCCCGCGGGTTTGACATTTTGCAACCCCACCCATATCTTCTTTCATCTTGATGAAACCACAGGAAAAGCTCGCTCGCGGGTCTGGTCACCCAAACCCACCCGCCCAACGTTGAAGTGGGTCGATGTGTCGGTTGGTAATTTACGGGTATATCTTTCCGCCAGCTGTGGATTTTGGGCGGAAAGAAGACGCTTTCCTTCTAAATTTCGAAAGCCACCACCACCCTCTCCTTATCTATGGAGCTCTTCATGGCACAGATCCAAGCCAATACATTACAAGCCATAAGCCAGCCATTGACAGCTTTCCTTCTCTTCTCTGCGTGTGCGGCGCTGCTTCACACACTCGGACTCTTCACAGCAAGCGCCAAGAGACGACGACGAAGAGGGCGGACCAACCAAGAGCCAAAAGCAAGAGCCAAGAGCTTCGATCGCGAGAGAGAGATCCAAAAAAACTGTCTAGCTCACAGCTCTTTCTTCTTCTTCTTCGTTACGCTTCCGTTGAGCGAACCAACTGTGGAGCGTTTCTGATGAACCGCAAGCTCGAGATGATGGAGCTGGACGACAGCGACGTGGTCGTCGACATGCGCGGCAGTGCGATGGGTATGGGCGGTCTCGGGAACATGGGTGGCGGCGTGCCGATGAGCGTCGGTGTGGGCGGTATGAGCATGGGCAACCACAACAGCTTCAGCCACAACAGCAACCACTACCAGCAACAGCAACTACAGCAGCACAATGCGATGGGTCTTATGGACGGCGCCGCGCCGCACCAGACTCAAGAGGTGCGTGGATGGTGATCATAATTTGGTGGGATCCAAAATCACAGATTGCGTTATTAGTGGTCAGTTCTCATCATTTGGTGTGTTGTTTTTCTTCTTAGATGCCATCATATCTTCGTCCGGCAGACAGCCACGCGTATGGTGGTGGCAGCGACCTCCCGGATGACCAGTACGATGATGAAGACGACGACGGCGACGAGAGCGGATCCAAAGGGCGACGCAAGAGCGGCGGTGGCGGCGACTCGAACAGCAAGCGACCGTGGACGCGAGAGGAGAACGAAAAGCTGATGCAGCTCGTGAAGCAGTACGGCGCCAAGCGCTGGTCGCTGATCGCGATGCACCTGCCCGGCCGCGTGGGCAAGCAGTGCCGCGAGCGGTGGCACAACCACTTGAACCCGTCGGTGCGCAAAGACGCGTGGACGGCTGAAGAGGACTATGTGATCTTTGAATGCCACAAGAACGTCGGCAACCAGTGGGCCGAGATCTCGAAAATGCTTCCTGGAAGGTAAGGAAGAGTATTGCTATTGCTACCAATTTCAATAATCCCGAGCATGGATGGCTGAGCTCACTGTGTAAATGTTGACTTTAGAACGGACAATGCGATCAAGAACCGCTACTACTCGACCATGCGCCGCATGCAGCGCCAGTCGATTCGCAAGAAAGGACCGATGCGCGAGGGCAAAAGCATCCGCGTCGCGACGGTCAGCTCGTCACCGCTTCCTGCGTCAAGAGTGCTCACTCCCCAGCAACAGCCACAACAGCAGCAGCAGCCGCAGCCACTAACGCCCCAGCAGCAACAACACCAGTCCACGTTTCAGAAACTGTTCAACAACTCACCTAGCGAACGAGCTAGGGTGTGTTGCCATGTATTCATTCATTGACTCACTATTGGGATCTCTTGAAACATCTTTCTCACATGCTCAAACTGTCATCATTTAGGAAGGAAGCATGGGGGTGCCGGACTTTGACCGCCCAGCTGGATCACCACCGTCGAGACGCCACTCGCTCGTGTACCCGATGCCTGGGATCTATTCCAGTGGCGGAATGGGTTCGGAGAACACCATGAGTCCGTCGCCCCACGGCGGCATGGTGCATGGCGAGTCGTCGTTCGAGTATGTGCCCATGCAGCACCAGCAACAACAACACCAACAGCAGCAGGGCTCCCAGCGACTCCGAGCGAGCTCGGCGCCACAGTCGACCATGATGACGATGAACATGATGCATCTGTACGCCCAGCAACAGCAGCAGCAGCAACAACAGCAACAGTACGCGCCACAGGAGACCTCGCCGATGGGGTATGCGTCGTCCTCGCCGAGTCCATTTTCAAACGACGCGCGAGGATCGTTCTCGGGTCTTTCTCCACCAGGTATGTGTACAATTTTGAGTCTGCTGTTTAAAATTGATGGAAATTGTCGAGATCCAGCCAGCTAACAATGTGATCTTCGTCATTCTTGTTGCTCTCTGGTAGGACCGCAGCTTCAGCAGCAGCAGAACCAATACCGTTTGAGTGAGCCGCCGATGAATCTGTCGCACAAGCGGATCAAGGACGAGATGCAGGGCGGACAGCGCGATCTGTGGAAGAGCGACAGCCCCGTGTCGGTCACTGCGCGCATTTTCCGGCCAACCCCGTCGCACCAGCAGCAGCAGCAGCAGCAGTATCCGCTTCAGCAACAGCAGCAATCCAATTCTGGAAGTGACCCGATGTTAGGAAACAATAGTTCGCCCATGTCCATGAACAGCATGCCGAGCCCCATGATGCAGCATCCTGGCGTGGACGCGTTCAAGCCGAGCATGCCGCTCTATAGACCAGCAGGAGTGCCGGGCGGAGCGAGCATGGTGAATGGTGGTCACTTTGGCAACATGGAGCAGGTATGGGCCAATGAGTGTTTGTGATTGGATTGGTAAATTTGCATGGAGTATCAATACGTGGCGAGGCAAGTAGTAGATAATAGTCAGATAGGTGAAGGAAGAGATAGTTTGACAACCAACAGAAGACGATGAGATAGATATAGAAAGAGAGAACGAACATCCAGAGAAGGCAATACATTTTGCATAGTTCGACAGTGGCACGTATTGACATGTGTCTTCTTATATCTCCCATGTGTGTGTAGCTCCCGAGCGGAGGCATGGATCGGACTCGAAGGCTCTCGTCGCCGCCATTCCCATCGATGACCAGCGGACCAATAACAGTGAATATGAGCCCAGCAAGAACGTTCAGCCTGCCGCAACAGCAACAACCTCCGCCTCAACCATCAAGCCAGCAGCAGCAACAGAACCCGCCAGAGACGCAATTTGAGCTCTTCAACTTGGACCAGTTTGACAACGATCTCAAGCCGCAGCTGATGCACAGCGTCATTGAGCTCAGCCCTTCTCGCAGCATTTCGGGGGGACAATAGCAGCAGGTGAACGAATGGAGCAGAGTGCAGTGATGGATGATAACGAGTTCAAATACGTGAGGCGGCAATGGTGTTGAACAGACTGAGATGTAGACACAGGCAGTCGTAAAGCCGTAATAGATATAGAAACACACAGCAATAATGATCGAGCTGTTTCCCAAGGTCGGAAGAAGGTCGTCGGAATGCTCCTAGATCTTGGTTGATATCGCATCCACCACTCATTGTGCGGATCAAACCCGTTCACGCCGTACAAGAAACCATGACGATCACCACGTGGCAATGGCAACGGAGGAGCATGCGTATTCGCTGGGGACATGCAGCGAGGCTGAGTGAGCATAGAGCAGCAGCGTGTCCCCTCCTCCAGTCTTTCCTTCTCGAATCCATTCTCAACCTGCAACAGGAAGAGACACACGAGGGAGGGAGGGAGGGACGAAGCCACTTGAGAAAGAAGGATGAGAGCCTCATTTACCTCGTGTCGCATGCGGAGCCGTCCACTCATTCCTTCTCTCGCTTTACACGCAAGCCCAAATGCGGAGGCATTTGGAGGCATAAGCGCACAAAGCGTCAGCGCGCTTTCTTTCCTTCTTCCGCCCTCCGTCCGCAGACAAGGCGAACGTTCTCACAAGTGGCCACGCGGCCTCCAGTCGTTTGTTCCCTGCAGCATCAGCCTGCTTCTGTCTCATGCCAATGTGGCCAAAATGGATTGACGGGTTGGCTGACTGATTGAATGAGTGTGTGATGGATTGGCCTCTTCTCTTCGTACCCATTAATTCTGAGTATGCCCATTTGTTGCAAGCGACATAGCGATGCTGGGTTAATTTTCTGTTGCAAGCGACTGAGAGGATTTCGTTTGCTGTGGTATCTTACAAGCGACAACCCCTTATTAAGCAATCTGTTTCGTGTGCTCCAAGCTGGCTGGCTGGCTTCCTCTCCAACTTCAATTTTAGTATTGTCGCTTCGAACAAAACCCCTCCCCTTAACTTGCAACAACCGCACAAAAAATTGGCAAGAGAGTCTTGTCACACGCTCCTTCGAAAAGCAAGCGTAAGCAATTCGACTGCTTCTGGGAGGAAGACAAACAAACCATCAGACCGCGCTCTATTCAGTGCACTCTCCTGCTTCTCCTTCCTCAGAAAAGCAAGCAGAAAGCAAAAGAAACAAAAAGGGAAACCCTGCGCTCTGCGTTGGCGCTTTCACTTCATTCCACTATACTCGAAGCAAAGCAAGCAGGCGGCGCTTATTCCAAGTGATAGTGACGACGACGGAAGCCACCATGCGCGCGCCGTGGGTCGTGCACGAGGGCTATCTGCTCTGCAAGCCGCAGGACGTCAGCACCGCCACCACCGCCGCAGCATCAGCATCAGCACCAGTCGCCACCAGCCCCACGCATGCGAATGGAAATGGCACGCCGCAGCTGCTGCAGCACCCGTTCAAGAACGGACTGAACCACTTCCATGCGCCGCATCTGAATGGCGTGATGACGGCGAGCAGCAAGAAGCTCGTTGAGCGCTACGTCGTGATCTACATGAACCGCAAGATGGAGATGTACGAGGCCGCGCCGTCGATTAAAGCAGGAGCTGATGGCGAAGCTGCTGGAGAGAAAGAACACGGAGGCGAGCGAGGCAAGCAAATTGGAGTGCCGTTGTATGTGAGCGCGTTTGCCGGCTGGGACGGCGACGGACTGCTCAAAGTGGGCGAGTCGTACGGACTCGAGCTCAAGGTCGACCCGAAGGCCCACGGGAGCGGACGCAACACGACGTCGATGCACGTCGCGGCGTTCAACCGCGTGGATCTGGAGAAGTGGTGCCGCGCGATCGTCGCGGTGCTGGACCCGCAGAGCGCGGCGGGCGAAGAGGTGCGTCGCGAACACCGCCGCGTGCGCAAAGAAGAGAAGCGGCTGGAGCAGGAGCGACAGGACAAGATCCGCAAGTGGCGCGAGATGAAGATCAAGCAGGCGGAGGAAGAACGCGAGCGCATGCTTGCGCGCGAAGAAGAGATCAACAACATGACTCCGCTCGAGCGCGTCGATGGACTCGGATCGCTGGACGATGACACCGCGGAGTTTCTCGAGAAACGCAAGCTGCGCCTACAGAAGCGACACGCGCCGACCACTGGACGAGTGAACAAGGCGGCGTACCGAAAGCGTATTGAAGAGGCTGCTGGTGGGAAACTCGAGAACATGCAGCCTCTGCAGCCGAAGATTGTGGAGACCAAGATCCGTGTGCGTGTCGAACTCCCGCTTCCTGGCCAATGTAAGTCGTGCTGCCTTTTTATTGTCGATGTAGAGCAATCTCCTGGCATCCTGATGTACTGATGGTTTATACTTTCTTGCTTGTTACCATATTAGTCATTGAGGCCGCTGGAATCAGCAGTACGCATCGCGTTGGACTCCCGAACTCGAAAGATCGTACGCGGCTTGGATCGTCGAGCAGCGAATCGTCGCTTGAGAATCCGTCTGACACTTCGTCGGTGTCGTCGAACTCGCTGTTATCGTCTGGCCACTCGGGATCGTCATCGTCCCAAATGAAACACGCCAGCAGATCCGGCTTCGCTCCTCCTCCACCGCCACCCCCGCACGCATTGATGATGATGCAGCAGAATCGCGATTCTTCGTTGCGATCAAGTTTTGTCCCGCCTCCGCCGCCTCCTCAATCGGGGTCTGGGTTTGTCGATACTCGTTTATCTCGCACAGGCAGTTTCCGAGGCTCTCTGTACGACGATGATGATGACCGTCAAAGCGAAGTGTCGCGAGCGTCTTTCTCTCAGAGTCGACGAAGACTCTCTGGTGTTGATCGAGACAAGCAGGGCATGCAAGACAGCCTCGCTGCTATTCTGAGTGGACGCAAGCCATCAACTGCTACGCGACGGGACTCGATTGATTCGACTTTCAGTGCGGTGTCAGTCACGAAAGAGCGCAAGAAGAAGAAAGATGTGAACGGTGTCAGCTCCCGCGCTGCACCACCATCTCCAGTCGCAGAACCAACGATCTCCAATGCGTTCGCTGCCAGTCTTGCAGCGATTCGACGCAACCGAGCGGACACGATGGACGAGACGAGCGGTGGCAGCATCGAAAGCCCGGTCAAGCGTGAGAAAGGGAAAGCCCGAGATCGAAAACGGGAGACCCAACTCAGCGCGGAGGGGAAAGAGTTGCTCAAGAAGGCGATGACTGTGGGCGATAGTCCTCTGAGCAAGTCAAAGACAAAGTCAAATGGTCGAAAAGGGCTCTTCGATGACAGCAGCAGTGAAAGTGACGACTCGGATAGCGGATTGTTCGCTACTGGAAAGGGTCGCGGCTCCAGTGCTCCAAAACAGCCCATCCAGGCAAACGGAAAGCCATATCGACACAGCTCAACGACTCCTCCTAGTTCCTACAGTCCTCGACAAGCAAGCACCCACAAATTCGACGATGACGATGATGATAGCGAGGACAGCGATGCAACGGACATGTCGCGATCGGCAAATGGTACGTGTTTCTTTCCTGTCTCAGTCATTTATGTGAACGAGTCTGTAACTAACCATTGTTGTGCTCTGTTTATCAAATACAGAAAACGCACTCTTTTCGAAAAACAGAACCTCAAGTCCAAACAGCACTGCGTCCATCGGCTCTGGCAACTTGATCCGACAGCCTCCAAGAATCGCTGTGGCGTTTGTGTCGTCGTCTGTCCAAAACGAAGGCAAGAAGCCGGCGGGTTTCTACACGTTTGCGTTCCGACTGGGCTCACTCGAGCACACGTTTACGTACTCGTACAACGAGATGGAGATGATCCATACACGTCTGTCGTCGGAGTACAAGAGTGACTCGTTGCCGAAGTTCCCGTCGAAGCACCGACTACGCAACAACACCAAGCCCGAAAACATGCAGAAGCGAGCCCTCGAATTCGTGGAGTATTTCCAAGAGTTGGTTGCGACTCCCCTCATTCTGACGAACCAGAGATTTATTTTCGAGTTCCGTATCGACGAGAGATTTGCACGAGCGTTGGCTGGCGATATCCCGAATGAGGAGGTGAACAACAACAACAACAACAACAGCAACGTACCTTCTCGCAAAGCGCAGCGCACAAGTATCCCAATCAGTCCAGTTCAGCAACCGGTATCGAGCAAGCCGCCACGAAGTGCCACAAAGCCAACGAAACAGCTATTTGCAGCGGACGACTCTGACTCGGATGACGATTCCGATTCGGACAACTCTGTCGTTCCTCCGAGCCGGGTGCAGCCTCGACGATCGGAGCAGGTTGCTGAGCCTCCGAGAGAAGAGCCAAGAGCCAAAAAAGCGAACAAGCCGTCCAAGAGAGATTTTGTCGAGCCAGAGCCAACCCGCAGATCACGCCGACCAAGCTCAACCGCCAGTCGGGCTCCTTCCGAGTCGCCAGCGCCAAAGCCAGCTTCAACTGCGAATGTGGCTCCTGCGTCGACACCGAGTATCACAGGATTGCCTCCGCGACCGAATTTGTTCGGAGGTGGTCGTGGCGATCTGCTGGCTGCCATTCGACAAGGAGCAGCGCTGCGCAAGACGGATGAGTCTTCGGATGCAGTTACTGCTCCAGGTAGCAGCGCTTCTCGACCTGATGCTCCGCGCTCTGCCCCAAAACCTGGTCCTCCACCACCGGCATCAGCCCCAGCGGCGTCGATCAGTGAAGCAATCACAAATGCGATGGCGTCGAGGCGCATCCATGTCGAGTACGAAGAAGCGCATTCGGACGACGAAGACTCGGATGACGACTGGGACTAAGTGGCAGCGACGCAGCAGCATTGTCGGAGAGCGTAAGTTTTGTTTTTGTCTGCAGTGTGTAATTATTCGGCTGGGCAGACGTTGTAGCTATACAGTATTATGAGTGCGGGACGAATGGCTGGAGCTGCTGAGCTTTGCTGCCGCCCTCAAGTGGAAGGGGTTGAGCACGCGAAACCAAGTTGTCTAGTCACAGCCGCACTCTCCAGCACCGCTATCCCTGAAGGAGAAGAAAGTATGTCTTAAAGCGAATTGAAATCCTAACGTTATGGTCATTTCAGCATGTCGAACTGTGAGCTTCAACCAGGGTAAAGAGCAATGGGTACAGGTGGTTTACCCATTGAGGTGAATGATGGTCGCCTTCCGCAAAGTGTGAGCGATGGTATATATTTTGATTGGCTGTAATCATGTCTCACGTGACATATGATTCGCTGAAATTGATCAAGATCTTTTCAACCCAAGCGCATTCGAATTTTGGTGCGGATCCATGGAAGCACTGGATGCAACTCAATCGCGAGCAGACTCTTGCATTCGCTCATTCTCCGATTCCTTCTGTCCAAGACAGGGCACAGTGCAAGAGAGACAAAGCACTGACCACCACCTTCTCTACAGCGACTGAGTACGAACACGAACCATGCCTTCGTCCGACAAAGCGCAGCTGTCGCTGATCGTGATCGGGCACGTGGACGCCGGCAAGTCGACCACGACCGGCCACCTGCTCTACAAATGCGGCAGTGTCGACCAGCGCACGATGGACAAGAACGAACGGCAGGCGAGTGAGATCGGCAAGGCGTCGTTCAAGTACGCGTGGCTCATGGACGGACTCAAGAGCGAGCGCGAGATGGGCATCTCGATCGAGGTCTCGCTCGCCAAGTTCGAGACACCGCAGTACGAGTTCACGGTGCTGGACGCACCGGGCCACCGCGACTTCATCAAGAACATGATCACCGGTACGTCGAAGGCCGACGCCGCGCTCTTGGTGGTCGCTGCGGGCGACGTGGAGCTCACCGACGGACTCGCCCCAACCGGACAGACCCGCGAGCATGCGCTGTTGGCGTTCACGCTCGGCGTGAAGCAGATGGTGGTCGCGGTGAACAAGATGGACAGCGAATCGGTGGTCTACAGCCAAGACCGCTTCGAGTTCGTCAAGGGCGAAGTGAGCGCGTACTTGACGAAAGTGGGCTTCAACACCAACGCGATCCCGTTTATCCCCATCTCGGGCTGGTGCGGCGACAACATGACGGACAAGTCCGAGAACATGCCCTGGTACGACGGTCCCTGCCTGCTTGATGCACTCGACACATTCACTGCCCCACGACGAGCAGTCGACAAGCCGCTGCGTGTGCCCATCCAGAACGTGTACAAGATCGGCGGCATTGGCACGGTCGCAGTCGGCCGCGTCGAGACGGGCGTGCTGACCCCGGGGCAAGACGTGACGTTCGCACCAGTGAACGTGACGGCTGAAGTGGGTTCCATCGAGAGACATCGCGAGCCTTTGCCTGAGGCGCGGCCGGGCGACCAGGTCGGCTTCAACGTGAAGGGCATCTCTGCAAAGGAGATCTCTCGCGGCTGCGTCGCGTCCGACCCGAAGCTCGATCCAGCGAAGAACACGATCGAGTTCACCGCGCAGGTCGTGATCCTGAATACGCCCGGCTTGATCTCCGCCGGGTACACGCCGATCCTGCACTGCCACACGGCGCGCGTTGCGTGCAAGTTCAAGCAGATCACGGAGAAGATCGACCGGCAGTCGGGCAAAGTGGTGGAGCAGAACCCCGAGTCCGTGAAGACTGGTGACGCGTGCACGGTCGTGTTCGAGCCGACCAAGCCCATGACGGTCGAAGCGTTCCACCAGTACCCGCCATTGGGCCGCTTTGCCGTGCGCGACATGCACTCGACAGTGGCGGTGGGCGTGATCAAGTCCGTCAAGAAGCGCGAGGACCGAGTGAAGCGGAAGAGCGTGGCTGCTGCCGCTCCCGCTGCGGCTGCAGCAGCTGCAGCCCCATAGACGCATGCCCATTGATTGTATCATTCCTCCTCCAACCCCTAACGTTGTAACAGTAACAGTAATTCCAAGATCAAACTCCGCAAGGAGACCAACCACCTGACCGCCCTTTTGCTCTGTGTGTGAATCAAAATGTAGCCATTTACGTTGATGACTCAAGACTAACACTCTCGTTCACAAACACGATGATGCCTGAGATTCTCTTGATGGGTGGGTGATCTCGATCTGAGCACAGGGGTCCATTCACAAATCAGGCGATCACTCGCGTGCGTGAACAACAACCCGAACTGCCGGAGAGCGAATGCTGAATGGAATGCAAAACGCACTCACTGCCTTGGGCTGAACAAGCCAAAATGACAACTTGTCCACATGCGCGGGCATCCGCCTGAGTGTGCCAAATGATCCCCCTCTCCACCTCTCCATCTGGTGCTGAGGTTGCCCAATTACCCGCTGCCACGCACTATGACTACGCCTCAGTGGCGTCTCTTTGCGATATGCTAAACACGTCAGCCGCACCTACCAAATGTGAAGAAATCTCGCAGAATCCCATAAATGAGAGCCCATCCCTCCCTCTCTATCAAAAGAGATCTTCTGTATTCAATCGGCATCACCAAGCAGCTTGACTCACTTCTCAATTCGCCCTTCGCAAGCCACACCAAGCACCAAACACGCACAACGCACAGTCACAATGGCGAGAACCACGACGCCCGAGTTCCTCCACACGCTCACGCAGCACGAGCTGCTCCACACGAACGTCAAAGGCTCGTTCGCGAACGAGACGTACCGCGAGCGCATGCCCAAGCTCATCCGCGAGACCGCCGAGTACAACAAGAGCCGCTTCACACCCCAGGAGTATGACGGGCTATTGCAGCTCGCGCACGATCTGTCGACCGACGCGCGCGTGCCCATGCCCTCGGAGTTTGCGGACGCGAGCCTCTCGCCCATGACGCACCACTGGACGACGCTGCTCCAGGGCAAGAACTACACGTGGCACAACGCGCCGTGGTTCCTGACCGAGCAGTACATGTTCCAGCTCGTGCTGCTCATCTCGGGCTACTACCGAACGGGTATCGACCCGTTCCATCCATCGTACGTGTTCATTCGTCCTTCGTATACTGCGCTTGTGACGATAATGACGATACTAATTGAATCTCTGTGTGCGTTGCGCATGGTCTATAGGAAACTGGTCGAGTTGCGTGGCCCCGCGCCGTGGAACCTGCTGCAGAACGCTCTGCTCGTCGGTTCCGTGAGCACCAGCAACTGCAGCAGCGCCACACGACACGCGTGCCTGAAAGAGCTCCTCAAGATCTGCTTGTGGGGCAACAAGGCCGACGGCTGCTACACGTCTGTCAAGGACACGGTGAGCGGCGCTGACGCGACGCTCGCGATCGACGACAAGTACCTCTTGGCGGACGACTCGGACACGATCGCGACCTTCCTGGAGCAATTGGGCGTGCGGGAGAACGCGAATGAGGACGTGAAGAGCGTGTCGGTGCAGTACATCAACGACAACTCGGGCACGGAGCTGCTGCTGGACCTGATGCTCGCGGACCACTTGATCACGCGCGAGTTCTGCCACAGCGTGACGTTCAACGTCAAGGCCGAGCCGATCTACGTCTCGGACGCCACACCCGCGGACGTGCTCGAGCACATTGCCGCGATGCAGAGCGAGTCCCAGCCGCAAGAGATTCAGGACCTGGGCAAGCGCTTGGCAGGCTTTGTCGAGAGCAAGCGAGTGGTCATCGAATCGGATTTGTTCTTTAGCCACTACAGCTACTACTACGAGATGCCTCGAGAGCTCGCGAGCCGCTTGAACAAGGAGGCGGCGCTGGTGATCGTGAAGGGAGACCTGAACTACCGCCGCCTGCTGGGCGACCGCATGTGGCCCGCGACGACGCCCGTGGCGACTGCGATCCCGTACTTCCCCACGGCGGTCGTGGCGCTGCGCACGCTCAAGGCGAACCCGATTGTGGGCATCCCTGCGGACACGGAGCAGCGGCTGGAGCGAGAGGACCCGCACTGGCGGTACAACGGCAAGTACGGCGTCATCCAGAGCGTGCTGTAAATCTTTAGAGAGGATACGTCGAGCTCATGTATTTGCGAGTGTGATCCGCCAAATGCGCAATGCAATGAACGAATGAATGGCTCGAATGCTGATGATAATAATGTAGCCATGCTGACAAGAAAAACCACACTATCCGGCAGAAAGATGTCCTGTGAGTGATGGTTGCAGCGGGTTACCCTGCTATGTACGATATGCATTTTGATAGTGTAAATATACTGTTTGATAGGGTTCTTTGCATTTCTGCCAGAAACTCAAAGATGATGGATGGATGGGATGAGTGGCTTGCTTGCCGTTATGTCATCGTTGATGCGTGTTCACACAGAAAAAAACTCCAATCGATGTCAACAGCAGAAGCAAGTTGGCTGAGGCCTGAAAGCCCGCCCATACAATTGCAACAGGAAAAAAGGGAGATCTTGAGATCTCCCTGTCAAAGTCAACAGCAGGACCCGCAGTGTTGACATATTGGACCCCTTGTGATCAATCCACTCCTGCTGTTGACACTGGGGCTTCCAGGTAGTGATCCATTTTGTGCAAAAGATCTCCCTCCACACTCTATACAAGAAGCTAACAATGGCGACTGGCTGGATGATGGATGTATCCATTTTCATGCCAACAGAGAGAGAGAGAAAGGTTCAGGATCGTTCTCAGACGCACGATTTGAATGGACGCCAACCAGCCATTTGCCATATCTTGTCTCACCACAGCAGATGACAGACAGATGACGGACAATTTGCCACCTGCTGCATTGCCCCGCATTTAATCCGCGCGTGCGGGGCTTCGGTCTTGGTGACCGACCGCGTGGTGGTCCATTTTGCTTCGGTCCTCTTGACTGAAAATGTTGGGCCAATAATAATGATGGTCCTCGTGAGGAGCTCCAACTGTTTGTGTACCCGTTCACTGTTTTTGTTCGAGGGGCAATTGCTCCACACTCCAACAACTTCAATCAGCAAATTGCAAGCCAAATTGGACTGTCAGTCAATTGCTCGATGCATCCATCCCATCCTCCGCTCATTCGCGTTTCGAATTCAGAACGGAATCGGCCAAAATGGACGAGTCGAAGACTGAAAGACGCGTGTTTGGACGATTGAGGAAGGAAAGCTGATCCAGGAGCTCATCTCATCAAAAGCACCGTACCTGCCAACTCTCTCGCCCCACACATCATCCATACAGTAGCGAAACCTATCAAACAGCATAACATGGGGGGTATTATTGAAATTGGCTGGTCTATTTTCTGTCTCCGATAATAGAACTGAATGGCGAACTGAATACTGGACGGTAATGTAATGCCAGTTGAATCGCCGCATGGCTGTGCTGCGCGTGTAATGGCACGCATTTTATACTCCAATAGAACGATAGAGAGAGAGAGAGAGAGAGAGTGGTTGGGGAGTGAGTTGTGAAATGTGACACACCGCTCCAGTGCTTTCCGCATGGCTCGAAATAGCCAAACTCGCCATCATCATATGGCTGGGCATAACGCGCGGACGACGCTTTGCACCAGCGAAATCCCATCAAACAGCATATCGTGTTCCCATTTTTCGAAAAGTCGGCTTTTTCAGATTCGATTCTGTAATAACCCGCGGGTAGGGTTGTGCACCATACTGAAACCAAGTTGTTTTGCGATGGGATTCAGCAAACTCACTGTCAACGCTTCACACAACTTGATGACCGACTTGTGCCTTGCTTGCTCTTGCGGCTTTGCTTTCATTTGCGACACTCGCAGCAAACGAAGAAAGCCTTGCGAGCGAGCGCGCGCGTAAGGTCGGGAGAGAAAGAGAAGCGCCGCGACGTGTCCGTCCGTCTGTTTGCTGTGGCTTGTGCACAGCCTTGCTGTGTGTGTCTGTGTGTGGTGGCTCGTACCACAATCGCGAATTGGCTGGCAGCCGCGCACATCAAACGCAAGCTCAACCCGCGTGCCCGTGCGACCGACCTACAGATATCATTTAGCCGCTCACTTTTGAAAAGCCGCGCACTCGCACTGTTCACACAGTCAGGCAGGCATTCAGTCAGATCGACTCAGCTCTGTCTGTCTCTGATCAGCAAACAAAGCAAGCGAGCAGGTCACCAAACAAGCCCCACAAGATCAAAACAAGCCAGCAAACAAGCAAGCAAGTCCAACAAACAAACCAGCCCAACAAACAAACAAACAAGGCACTCTGCACGAGCTCTTCGAGATGAACACGTGCGCCGTGCAGGACGTGGGGTCGCTGCAGCAGGCGGACCACATCTGCATCTGGGACAAGACCCGCTGGCCCTTCCGCTACACGCACCACGGCATCGTGTTCGAGACGGGCAAGAGCGGCGACGCCATCGTGATCGCGCACGTGTGGAGCCGCATCGACAGCTTCCGCGCGTCGCAGGCGGACTCGAGCTTCCGCCTCACGTCGCTCACCGAGTTCCTCAACGGCCGCCCGGTCTCGGACATGCGCCGCGTGCAGTACAACTCGTCGCTCGTGGGCAACGCGCTCTCGAAGCTGGGCGAGGTGCACCGCGCGAAGAGCGACATCCCGCCCATCGTGCTCGCGCGCTGCAACTTCCTA
Organism: Globisporangium sylvaticum; assembly: GCA_023334975.1. NCBI lineage: Eukaryota > Oomycota > Peronosporomycetes > Pythiales > Pythiaceae > Globisporangium > Globisporangium sylvaticum. The sequence continues at coordinate 69,818 of JAADVK010000015.1, forward strand.
CTGGGGCTCGGCAGGGGCCACTTCAGTATCCTGAGCTTAAACTGCGAGCACGTGGCGCTGTGGTGCAAGACGGGCGTGGTCTGGTCCAAGCAGCTCTTCCACAAGGTGAACACGAAGGCGCCGTTCCTACCGTCGAAGTACTCGAACTTGCTGCTGGATTTAGACGCGACGGTGGAGCGACTGCGACAGGAACACCTCAAGCGCAACCAGGAGCTCAAGCGGCTCGACGGCAAGCACGTGTACCTGCAGCTCGGAGAGACCAAGTTTGTCAAGCGGTTGGGGGACGAGCTCTACGCGGTGTACAACGACCCGAAGGAGAAGGACCCGGCGTTCCGACACAAGCCCACGGCGTTCGTGCTGCAGGTCGACATTGTCGCGTACAACTGCGTGAAAGTGGTGCTCCAGGACGCGCTCACGGGAGATTTCATGTGCTCCAAGGCCAAGAGTCTCAAGATGCTCGCGCGAAGATCGTTCCACCGCGAGAGCATGTTCAAGTTTGAGTTTGTCTGGAACGGCGAGCTGCAGAGCCGACGCCACCGCCGCTGGTACATTGGCGCGCAGACGCGGGACGGCCTGCTGCGCACGTTCAACACGCGCGACCACGCAGCGACGTTCCAGATCGTGGACGCGGCGTTCATCGACTCGCTGAGCGTCGAGATCGACCCCTCGGCGTTCGCGGCGGTCACTGCTGGAGAAGAAGGCGACGAGAACCCGGTCGAAGATGATGACGATAGCGAAGAAGAAGAGGCGGCCGCGAAGGAGGCTTCTATGATAGCAGCGGAGATGGCGGCACTGGAGCTGAAGCAGCAACAGCAGCAGTAGCAGCAAGCGTGTGAGACGGTGGAGGCATGACGATTCGGACGGATGCTGATGAAGTGGGAGTGAGGGAGCCAGCCACAGGGGATGATTTATTGAGGAGAACAGGACCGAGAGAGAGAGATGATGATGATGGTGACTATTTTGCAGGTGGCGTCGTAAGGTATTGGCAGAGGAGAAGAAGATGTGCTTCTGGTGTGTATTCTAATGAAAATTTGCACGTTCGATGAAATTGAATCCTATTTCGTTGGTGGTCATTTGGCTCCAGGTCGGTCTTCTCTATTTCCAGAATCGCTAGCAATCTGGATGTGTTGACGAGTGAGTTTCGAGAAAGCGCTCCTGGGAATTCTGTAGTAGTAGTTGATTGTCTCCGTCACACTGGAGAGAAAGAATGACGACGCAGCGCCGAGCGACAGTGGACGACGAGGAAGACGACGATGGCGACGAAGACACAGCGCCGATCAGCGGCTGGGGGACCTCAGACTTTGACGCGACCATCTTCACCCATGCTGACGCTACTGGTAGACGCTTCCCACCAAAGCCAAAGACAACAGCAGCAGTAGGAGCAGCTGGTGCTGCTCATCAAACGGCAAACGAACAGCAGCAACAGCAACAGCAGCACGACAAGCGAAAGACCAAGAAGACGCTGCGTGAGAGTGACCCAAAGAGCCCCCGCTGGAACAGCGAGTGCGAAGATTGGCATTCGCGTGCTTCTTCCACTGTCAAGATCCCAAAAGCGCAATTGGTGACAACGCAAATCACAAGTTCCCAGGCATCTCCAGACCACCACCACCACAACAACCATCCAAGCAATCACAACAACAACAAAGCAAACAACAACACAAGTATCATCAGCAAGACAGCGCTAGTCAGTCGAGAATTTGCGGTCAGTGACTACGCAGTCCCCACCAAACTGCTGCAACCGAAAGAGCTGTCGCCAAACAGAAGAAGAGACCGACGACGACCGCCTCGCACTCTCCAGCAGCAGACTGAGCCTACGAAAGCAGCGCCAGGGTCCGTTTGCAAAATCGTCGGATTGATCGATGACGATGACGACATGGAACTGGCAGATCTGTGGCGCCTGCCACCAGCTGTACGCCGAAGCGAAGCATTCCGTGAGCACCACAATCAGCAGCTACGCAAGCATCATGAGAGATATTTTCTGCTCCCACCGCTGCTGCACGGCTCCAACAGCGTCGATTCGCTGCTCTCGCCGCTCTTTCGAAGCGACCTGGAGCAGAAGATGAAGGCTCTGCCAGTACCGTTTGGTTCGCACCCGATCGGCCAGAACCCTGCAGTTGCGGACACGAGCACAGCAACGACGCTCAACAGCAGCAGCCAGAACGAGCAGCTACAAGAGCACTACTCGTCCATGCGGCGTAGCCATAAAGAGCGACAGTCTCGGCACAACAACAAGTATAAACAAGAAGCGTTGCATGCCGCACAAGTGCGCTGCGTGTGGGGACTTGATGCGGCTCCCAACGTGTTGATTTCTGGTGAACAAAGTACTTTTTAGCCCATCCAGCAAGAAGTCTTCCAGTCTGCGAGTCATTGTGACAGCGACAGCGATAGCATACTGTACCTACAGCACGCTCATAATCGTGCCGCGCACGCCGTTGTATCGCCACTTGGGGTCTTCCTCGTCCAGCTGCTTCTCGACCTCGGCCGTCAGTCCGACGATCGGATTCGACTTGAGCGTGCGGAACGACACGAACGGCGCCGGAAAGTACGGGATCGCGGTCTCGGCGGGCGTCGTCGCGGGCCACATGCGGTCGCCCAGCAGGCGGCGGTAGTTTAGGTCGCCCTTGAGGATCACGAGCGACGCTTCCTTGTTCAAGCGGGTGGCCAAGGCCGCGGGCATCTCGTGGTAGGAGCTGTAATGGTTCCAAAAGATGTCCGGCACGACCAGGATCTTCTTGGTCTGAACGTACCCCGCGAGACGGTTGCCAAGCGCCTGGATCTCCGCGGTGCGCGTCGGGTGCTGCATGTACGCGATGTGCTCCAGCACGTCCGGCGGCGTGGCGTCCGACACGTACATGGGCTCTTGCTTGACGTTGAACGTCACGCTGTGGCTCCAGTTGTGCGTGATCAAGTGGTCCGCGAGCGCCAGGTCCAGCAGCAGCTCCGTGCCGCAGTTGTCGTTGATGTACTGCACCGCGATGGCGTCACTGCTGCCGTTGTTGCTAGCGGCCAGCGTCTCCAGGAAGTGGATGACCTTGTCGCTGTCGTCGATCAGCAGGAACTTGTCGTCGATCGCGAGCGACGCGTTCTCGCCGCTGATCGTGTCCTTCACGACCGTGTAGCAGCCGTCCGCCTTGTTGCCCCACAGACACAACTTGATGAAACGCTTGAGCTGCTCGTGGCGGCTCGCGCTCGCGTCCGCGGCCGAGAGCTCCACCGCGCTCTGCAGCAGACGCCAGGGGGTGTCTTCGCTCAGCTCGGCCACTTTCCTGATAGGTGCAGCCGCACAACATTTCCACAATGAGCAACCGCGTTAGCACGAACCAATGCACAACAATAGATTTAAGCATAGAGCGTATTGGTGTACACGTACGATGCGTGGAACGGGTCGATACCGGTCGAGTAGTAGCCCGTGATGAGCAGCACGAGGTGGAACATGTACTGCTCCGACAGGAACCAGGGCGAGTTCTGCCACGTGTAGCCCTTGCCCTCGAGCAGCCGCGTCCAGTGGGGGGTCGTCGGCGCGAGTTTCGCTTCGGCTTCAAACTGCGCCGGCAGAGGGATCGCGGCGTCGCGCTTCATGTCCTCGGCGAGTTGTGCGAGCGCGTCCTTTTGCTGTTGCGAGAGGCGGTCGCTGTTGCGCGTGACGACGTCCATGACGAGCTGCGGGAGACGCTCCTGGTACGAGTCGTTGGCGAAGGTGCCCAGGGCGTTCGTGAAGAGCAGCGCCTGCTGCTCGAAGAGCGCGAGGAACTCGGGCGTGGTCGCGCGCATTGTTACAGTAGTTCGAGTTGCTTCTGTTGTTGTTGTTGTTGTTGTTGTTGTTGTTGTTGTTGTTGGTCGGCTTGCGTAGCTGCTGGCAACTTCAGATGTGGCCAAGCACCAAAAAGAACTGAGCAAAACAAATGTGGTGTGAGATTCAAGAGGTGTCCCGAACGTAAGATCTGAAAGACGGGATAGGTTGGTCTGATTCGGACCTGATGACGAGTTGTTCCTGAGTCCAGCCTGGACTTTGAAGACTCTGAGGACGCTGAAGTGGATGGATGCATGTTGAACATTTTTGATGGATATGGGCAGTTGTCTAACAGAGAGGAATGGCGTGAGTGATGGTTTTGGCTGGTCGTGCTGCTTTTTCTTTCTTTGTTGTTGGGTAATGGTGGCTGCATCGCCTGCCATTCGGAAACGAGGACACGAGAGAACGATTCACAGCTTTGTTTGATGGAGGAATGGGAGAGGAACAACACCAAGACGTCGCCCTTCAACCTAAAAAGCCGCCTGCCTTACCAACGATCCGATCATTAGATAATAGGCCTATGGTGGTTTTCAGGGACTACCCCAGCAGAGGCGACGTGCACAGCGGGAACGAGACATAACTTCTTGTGATAGCTTCGCGCACGTCCTCGATGTTCATGACGTCTGGGTAGTTCTCAAGGAGCCAGTGGGAAAATGCCCACGTGCTCTTTGGCGCGTGCTTCAATTGCTGCATCCAGATCACAGCCTTCGCTGCGGCGCTCGTGCAGAAACAGCAGGATCTCGAAATCCCCCTTCTTCGCTGCGTTGGCCATCGCCTGAGTCGTGCAGCCCTTGGTGCGGTTCGTGTGCAGCCACTCGACCATTTCGATCGATGCTACTGCGTCCATCGCTTTCGTGGTGCAGCCCTCGGTGCGGTTCTCATGGAGCCACTGGACGACGTGCAGGTGGTTGTTCTGCGCAGCGAGGTCCATTGCACCCGTGGAGCAGCCATCGCTACGATTTGCGTGCAGCCACTTGACGACGCGGAGATGGCCGTGCTCGGCGGCCGCGTTGATCGGGAAATGTCTCCATGGCTGGCATTTACGGCCCGAGTCCCAGCGCTCTGGAACATTGTCAAACAGCCAGATCACGACTTCCAAATGACCACTCGACGCGGCAGTGGTTAGATCGTACCAAAGAGTGCGCTGGGTTGAGTTTTCCGTGATCCACTGGACGGCGCTCAGTCGTCCATTTGCCGCCGCCATCTGAAGACTGTACGCCTTGTAGTCTTTTTCACGCGGTTGCGAGTGGAGCCACTGAGCGATCTCCATGTGGCCGTTTGCTGCGGCGTGACTCATCGCACGATCTTCAGAGTCCACACGGATTTGAGTCACTGAGGCAAGGCCATCCTCACAAATATCACACACACACACATTCGCAATGATCACAGCACCAGTCCACTCAGAACATCAGAGAAAAGCCACGCAGATTCAAGCATTGAAATGCACCACACCTATTGGCTAAAATAAAAGAATGGAATCTTACGATTGGCTGAAATGGAGTGCTTCTCACAAACATCACCACCTCTGGAGAAAAAGAGTGCAACGTCAACACCACGCCTGTGCAGCTTCCTGCTTCCTGCTTCCTGCACAATAGAACAGTCAACTGACAGGATGGCGGTCTCCCCCTAACGTTATTGTTCGGCTTCTCTCCACACAGCAGCAAGAAGCATTCGCCAATGAGCTGCAGAGCTGACGACGCCACCGCGGAGACCACGCGCACGCCCGTGCCCTCGGGATGGGACGCCTCCCAGATCCCGTCGCTGCAGGGCAAGCTGGCAATCGTCACTGGCGCCAACTCGGGCATCGGCTTCGTGACGGCGCTCGAGCTCGCGCGCAAGGGAGCGCACGTCGTGCTCGCGTGCCGCAATGAACAGAAAGGCACGGACGCCGCCCAGAAGATCCGCGACGAGCTCACTGTTGATAATATGGAGACCACCAAGGTGGAGTTCATGCAGCTCGACGTGAGCGACCTGCGCAGCGTCAAGCGCTTTGCCGACACTTTCAAAGCCAAGCACGACCGCCTCGACCTGCTCATCAACAACGCCGGGGTCATGGCGGTGCCGTATTCGCTGACCGTCGACGGCGTCGAGAGTCAGTTTGCGACCAACCACTTGGGTCACTTTGCGTTGACGGCGCAGCTGTTTGAGCTGCTCACGAAGAGCGCGCCGGCGGCGCGTGTCGTGAACGTGAGCAGCGTGATGCACCGCTTCGCGAACCTGAAGGAAGACGAGATCGTGACGTCCGAGAAGAACTACCGACCGCTGTCGGCGTACTGCAACTCGAAGCTCTGCAACCTGCTCTTCTCGTTCGAGCTCAACAAGAGCCTGCGAGCGAGCGCTGCCAAGGACAATGCGAGCCCCGAGGTGACGGTGGCGACGTGCCACCCCGGATACACGGCCACGAATCTGCTGGGACCGCCCGGTGAGACCCCAAGCTGGATCGGCCGCGCGTTCTGGAGTTTTGCCAACAAAGTTTCGATCGGCCAAGCCGCTGAGACCGGCGCACTGCCGACACTGTACGCTGCGACAGCGCCGGGCGTGCAGAGTGGCGACTACTATGGCCCCAAGTGGTGCTTTGGACTGTTTGGGAAACCCGTGCTTGAGGAGCCCAGCAAGCAGAGCAAGTCGAAAGCGTTGGCGGCGAAGCTCTGGGAAGAGAGCGAGAGACTCGCAAACGTGAGTTTCAAAGTTTGATGTGAAGGCTGTGGAGTTGGGTGTGAGAGGTTGTAAGTGATCGAGTGAGTACCTCTGAGCCTTTTCCTGTGTACCTTCCAGCGGAGCGAATCGTTCGTATGTATGATGTTACTACTTGCATTTCGTTTCTGCGTTGGGGTGTACCCCATTGAACAAATCTCAGCGTTTAATAATCGTGCTTCGTCAAACTGCTGGAGCAACGTAAATGATTTCTTGGTAACAGAATCCCTCAAGTCCATAGGTTCTTGTTTTAGTCCCTTGCAAGCACCACCCGCCTTGTGCAAGAGCCTCACGAGATCCACTTTGGTGGTCCTCAACAACGTGTGATCAACCAGATTCGAGAAGCGATTTTAGCAAACTGACTACCTCAGCAATAAGCAAGTACCATGGCGGCCATCTCGATGTCATCAATTACATCCACGAGCAAGGGTACAATTTCACGTACATGTTCGATCTGGGAGCCGATAAGGCGGTCGGCGCTGGGTGCTTGGAGACTATCCGGTGGCTCCACGAGAACAACTTGTCGTACGGCAGTCGAAACTCCTTCGAGGTCGCAGCTGAACACGGGTACACGGAGATCGCTCACTGGCTTGTCAAGAGCACACCGAACAAGCCGCATCTCGATAGGGCGATCCAAACTGCGGCGAAGAACGGCCACCTCGAGACCGTGCAGCTACTGCAGGAGTTCGCCTCGCTAGATTGCTGCGAAAACGCGCTGCCCGATGCTGCGATGAATGGCCACTTTGAGGTCGTGCAATTGGCTTGTTGCCAACATGCATGAGAGCGCTCAACCTCAACGGCGAAAAGTAGCCGGCGATCTCGCGACAAGCCATGCAGCAGCGAACGGCCACATGGAGATCGCTCAGCGGCTCCACTCACAGCGCACCAGGACAGCCAGCGCCTCGTATTGCCTTCGCATGGCGGCGGCAAATGGACGACTGAGCGTGGTCCAGTGGATCGCGGACATCTCGCGCCAATACAATCCGCCCTCCGAAATGCGTGAAGCAGCGGCGAATGGTCATTTGGAAGTGTTGAGATGTCTGCACGAGAAACTGAGGGTCGGGCGTTACAAGGACATTATGGATGCGATCGCCGAGAAAGACATTTCCGCGCCGTCAAGTGACTGCACGCAAATCGTAGCGATGGCTGCACGACCATGGCGATGGACCTCGCCGCGCAGAACAACCACCTCAACGTTGTCCAGTGGCTTCATGCGAACCGTTACGAGGGCTCGTCATCGCCTGTTTCGTGCATCCTTCCGTGCGGTTCTTGTGCAGAAACATCAAGATGTCAACATCACCTCTGGCCGCTGCGTTGTCCATCGCACGAGTCATGCAACCTTCACTGCGGTTCTCGTACAGCCACCGCACCATCTTGTTCGAAGCAACAGCGTCCATTGTCGCTTTGATGCAGCCCTCTGTGCGGTTCTCGTGAAGCCACTGGACAGCATCGAGGTGGTTGTTCTGCGCCGCGAAGTTCATGGCCCTGCTCGAGCAGCCGCTGGTGTGGTTGCGTGCAGCCACTGGACGATTTTCAGATGACCGTTCTCCGCAGCTCTCCATGATTCCCCGAGTGGACCCGCACTGAACGTTCTCGTGGAGCCAGGTCACCATTTCCAAGTAGCCATTCGATGCCGCCGCGTGCATCGCGGTCGCTGGGTCGTATTGGTGCGAGTTATGTACCAACCATTGCCAGACGCCTCTATGAGGCTGTACGACGGGCGCTCTGCGCTGGTCCTTCGTGAGTGGAGCCACTCCGGAATCTCCATGTGGCCGTTTGATGCTGCAAAACTCACTGCGCGATCGCCAGCGACCTCTCTTCGCTCGCTATATCCACGGCCGCGCAGGTTGCTGAAGAGCCACTGGACGACGTCAAAGTGGCCATTATCTGCTCCACATGTCAGCGCTGCTTCATAGCAAGCTGGAGAGGCGAACTCTTGAAGCAGCTGGACGATCTCGAGATGTCCACCTAGGATCGCATTGTGCATCGCCTGGCCTTCGTAGACTGCGGGAATAAGCTCGCCATCCACATTCTCGTGGCAAACCGCGTGCGCAGCTGCACTGCTGAACACGTGCGAGCGGTAGGGCGGATCCGCGTTGTCCAGTACTTCAAGCGCGAGGACACGCCGGAGCAGCTGCAGATCTCCTCGTTCACACGCGTGCTCGATGGTCCAGCGTTTCGCCGGGTCGACAAACATGCTGATCAACGGAGCGAGCGTCTCAAGCCCCGGTCGGGCGTAGCGCACAACGAGCTCGACCGCTGTCAGCGGGAGACGCACAGAGGACGCCTGCGTGCCGTTCTTCTTCTTCTTCTTTCAGAGTCAAACTCGACTTCACACGCGTGTGTCAATGGGCCAATCACAACCTGTTTCTACCCCAAATATGCTACGCACAGTATAATGTAGTTCCAATGCAGCCCCAGATCCTTCCCCACACTGATACACTGATGCCGGTACTAACAGTAGTGATCTGCTGTCATGTCATGTTTACCATTCCACAACTTCGATCCACGATGTCAGTTTCAGTTGAAGGGTGAGCACCCAGCGCAAGCTGTGAAACGTACTCAGACAACATAAAGAATCGAGGGCGTCACGGAAGCGATTTCAAGATGTCATGGCTCATATCCGTTGTACACGTCGCGAGTACTACGCAGTGCAAATTAAGGATGAGGAATTCAAGTCATCGCGCTCTGACAAGGTGCATTACCGCCTCAGACGCGTCAGGGAAATGAAAGGGAAATTATCATTGTGTGGTTTCTTACCGTTGACAACCGATCAGGGTGCGCTGAATTCCAGGTCGTAGAAATGCTTTTGAGCGCCTCGCGGCAGCAGAGGACGCTACAGCGTCAGCAGATTGATGCCTCTCAACCGTGACTGAAGGAAGCCTCAGTGGAGGCTTCGGAAGTGGCATTTTGATTGGCGCAATTCGTGACCAGTAAAGAAAGACACGAGCAGTTGACATTGGTAGTTGTTGTGTGCTGGATGACAGGGAGGATCATGGTTACGTTTGAAACCCAGGAAAGTGGATATTTTCCAACACGTTCAAGTTCGAGATATGATATGCCATTTTCAGAGTATCCTATGCAGCCTCTTCGTATTCCACATCGACATGACGTGCGCGCTTCATAACGCTCAGTTGTAACACTTGAAAGCTCCCTCCCTTCGCCGTCGCCGTCGCCACTCGCGCATTAGGCGCTCAAAAGATGAGCTGCAGGACTGAGTCCTGCAACCAGGAGAACACTGTATCGATGTTCATCCGGAATGAAGACCTCGCCTCGACGGCTGGCTGGCTGGTTGTCAGTCATACCTCAGACATGGCGGTGTATTCACTTACGACACTCAACCCGTTTGCTGGCCGGATGCGCTTGAAAAATGGAGAGACAGA
>JAADVK010000016.1:0-79297 GCA_023334975.1 Globisporangium sylvaticum
AAGCAAACAAACAACCCAAGCAACACAAGCAACACAAGCAAGTGCGGAAGAGAGCGAGAGCCAAAGTCAACCACCCACCATGCAGCGCGCGCGTCACATGTCGCTCGACTACCTGGGCAGCGCCGGCGCGAGCAAGCAGAGCGCGGCGGGCGGCGCGTCGAGCCACGAGGACTGGTCGCAGTTCCTGTCCACGAGCATGGCGGCGCTGGCCACGGGCGACGAGCGGCAGGAGGAGGAGAGTCACGACAGCGAGGAGCTCTTTGCGCAGCACCAGCGCGACGTGATGGACGCGGCGGTCGCGGTCGCCACGAGTCCGCGCGCGATGAGCAGCAGCAGTATGAACAGCAGCATGGGCAGCACTGGGATCAGCAAGACGGAGATGAAGATCGACACGTTTGGGCTCGAGCCGCGCGGACAGAGCGACGAGTACATGATGCTCGGACTCGGCGGCAAGCCCCGCAGCGATTCGATCTCGGAGGCGCTGACGTCGTCGACCGAGTCGTCGCCCTCGGGGGCGGCGTCCTGGCGACCGTTGGGCCGCCGTGTGACGCCCGTGGGCTCTGCGAACGGAGGCGGCGGCGCAGGCAGCAATGCAGGCTCGAACCAGGTCGAGCACCACTCGGTGTTTGAGATCCCGCCATTCGCTCAGGCAGGAGGCGCTTCCAGCAGCAGCAGCAGTCAGCTCGACAGCAGCAGCGCCACGAAGAAGCTCAACCACACGTCGAGCTTCCGCGACGTGGTCAACTCGTGTCTCTCGTCGTCGGGCTCGTCGCTCTACGAGTCGTCTTCGTCGGACGAAGAGCCGCAGGATACGGCCAGCAGCATCATTCATGATTTCCGTGTCGAGGAGACGTCGCACCAGCAGCAGCAGCAGCAGCAGCAGCAAAGTTTCCGCATGATGATGCGCAAGGGCTCGGCGCCTGCGATGTCGATGCGACCGAGCCTCGTTGATGTGGACACGTCTTTCGCCGAGTCGTCGTTGCCCGTGCTCACGTCGCTCCCCGCGCACCCGCGCAGTCTCAGCATCGACAACAGCTTTGTCAGCTCCATGGCGCACCACGCGAAGTCGCCTGTGCTGGGCAACCGCAAGGATTCGCAGACGTGGCAATTGCAAGATGAAGAGTTTCTCAAAACGTCGCCTCGCTTTGGCTCGCTGCACAGCGACATGGGCAGCATGTTTACAAGCGGCGGGCTGCTCGATACCGATCTGGGCAACCAGCTGAGCGACAGCGAGCCGCGCTCGCGGTACGTTTGATCCACCATTGTCTATGAATTATGGGGAGTATCTCGACTGACAGTTGGCATTTATGTGTATCATCTGTGTTTGATCCAATAGATTCACGAAAGACATGCGTGCGTCGTCGGTAGACTTCACGTACAGCAGCAGATCGCCAACTGCCGTGAACCCTCCGCTGCCACCGCCACCGCAAGAGCCGCTCCAGCGTCTCCGGGCCAAATCGTTTTCGTACTCGTCGGGCTATGGCTCGTCGGCGTTCAATCCGCCTGGACCTGGCTACGGCAACAGCAACAAGCAGTACCCGTCGCACCAGCAGCAGCAACAACACCAGCCGCACCAGCACCACCAGCCGACGGTGCACGACTACCACGGGAGCATGCGCGCGTTCCATCCGGCGGGGTCGCCGCCTCCAGTGTCGAGCCCACCGCCTTCGGGCGGAATCCGTCCGCCGCGTGTGAGCATTCCATCGGATTCGCCGATGCACCAGTACCACCCACAGCAGCACCAGTATGGTCCTCCTCAGTACCGTCGCTATTCGTCCGATACATTTGCTGTGCCGCCGTACCCGGATATGTTCAACAACCCTGAGCAAGAGAATCAAGCCCGCCACAGCAGCAACAGCAACAGCGGACGTGGTATTCGCTCGTACAGCATGGAGAACCCGAACTTCCCAGCGACGCGTCCATTCCGAAGCCAATCGATGGAAGGCTCGCAGCTTTTTGCCGCTGGCCCGCCGCTCGAGTACCCATCGATGACGCGCACGAACTCTGCTGGCATGGGCTACGACTGGCCACGCGGCCCGATGGATGTCGGTGGCCCTGCACCGCCTCTCCCTCCTGATACGCGAGGTGGGAGCAACAACCACTCGGGGCACCACTACCCGTCGCCGCCTCCAGAAGCCTACTACGAGGTGGAGTTCAAGCGAGGTCGTCAGGAGATCTTTGCTGGCAACGCCACGTACAACCCAGGCGACTACGTGAAGGTACGGTTGTATGTAATGTCTGGGCTCATCTTTGTTCTGTATAAAGAGAAACTGACGACGATGCTTTGGCTTTTACACACTGTTATCCATAGGTTGAGGCCGATCGCGGTGAAGATATTGGACGCATTGTTCAGCGTTCGACGGATCTGGCGAAGCTTCACGGTAATGGAAACAGCAGCAACAGCGAACCAGCGAGCCCTGGTGACGACGGACTCGGTCGGGCGAAGCGCCACGATATGCCTGTGAAGAAGATCATCGCGGTTGCGAACCAGAGAGAGCGAGACATGCTGAGCGAACAGCGCAAGGAAGAGCACGAAGTGTTTGAAGTGTGCAAGAGCAAAGTCCGCCAGCGTTTGTTGCCGATGAACGTGATCGACGCCGAGTACCAGTTCGATCGCCACAAGCTCACGTTCTTCTTTGAAGCTGATCGGTGCGTTGAATGCTTGCGTCTTGAAGTTGTCGAGAGTGTGTTTTGTGGTTATCTAACACGGTGTTTGGTCTTGTTTGCTTTCTATCTCAACAGCCGTATCGACTTTCGCGAACTTGTGCGCGATCTCTTTGCAATTTATAAGACGAGAATATGGCTTCAACAAGTGGTGCCGGGCGGCGGCAAGAAAGTGCTGGTCGACTATGACGCGAACTAAGTACTTGAGTACTGATGGCGACGTCGACGCGACAACGACGACAACTAGAGACTTTTGAGTGTGGAGAGGGAGAGCGAGAAAGACTGAATTCCTCGTCTCTCCTCACTGCAACAACCGAAATGCGCAAGCAGCGACAAGTACGGAAGCTGGTGAGGAGACCAAAGCGCCTGCCGTTTTTTTGATTACCCGAACGAATGGGTACGATGGGAAGCGAGAACGAAGCAGACGCTCTGCCACCCAGACGACGAGTGCTTGAGCTGCTGCTGCGAATGCGAGTGTGTGATTTTTTTCTTTTTTTTAGATGGAGCTTAGATGAAACAATGAAGGACGGCGTCGACCCCCCAAGAGAGAGAGAGAAAGAGATGCTGAAGAGAGAAGGCGACAAGATTGGGGGGAACGACCGAGCGAATGGATGGATATGTTAGACGGTAATGTGTGCGGTGGGTGCTTCTTGCAATAGAAAACGAACATCGTAGGATGATAGAAGAACAACATGGATGGATGAAAACTTTGTATGCGGGAGGTCTTGAGTCTTGTGATGATGGATGGATGGATGGAAATGTGTGCATCTCAGTTTGTCCACAGGCCGTTTGCGACCGAATGAAGCCAATCAAGCAACCAACCTCCAAGCTCCGAGCATTCCTGCCACATAATTCACGAGCACAAAAGCCCAGAAAGCTGGCGAAATGCGATCGCATAGGTGAGTGGTGGTGACTTTGTTGAGCATTATTGAGCTGCGCCTCAATCAATCAAGGTCGCTGCGAACGAGACAGCCTTCCACCTTCCATGGCGAGCAAGAAGCCGCTTAAAGACAGCGCGCACTGATCGTTGAGGCTTCCAGGCATGAAGGAAGAAGGTTCTGTCGAAAGAAAAAGGTGGAGAGCAAACACGCAAATGGCACTCAAGCAGCAGTAGGCAGCACCAGCTCCATCACCGCAGACAAAGGCAATACACTGCCAACACAAGAGAGTCCCGCGTGGTAGGCATGCTGCAAATTGCACACGAGACGCGCAAGCGTTCATCTCCGCCTGTGAGTGAGGCGTGACGTAACTAACAGCATGAGCGCCACGTCAGTCCCACTCCAGAGCTTCTTCTTCGACCACCCCAATCCGATCTTCTGCAACCCATCCGATGTCCAAGGTTCAGTTCCCTATCAACGCGAAGAGCTACGTTCAGCACCAATGCAACAACCTTCGCGGTTTACGGACAGTCTCAAAATGCAGAAGTAGCAGACGAAAAGAGCTCATGACGTTGACACAGCAGCTTCGAAAAAGAAGACCGAGAATCGAAAAAATGTGGAGTAGTCAAGCAGCACAAATGCAAAATGCACAATGCGCCAAAATGAAAATCCACCACACCTACGCTGTAACCACGAAATACCACAGAATGAATGTATGGGATTCATGGGCTCCATCGCATGCTGCATGGCATTTTCCATGGAAAGAATGCAGATGCCTTGCTGAATAAAAAATGGATGTCTTCTGTTTGATTTTCTGTGTATATTGTGTGTGGCTCCAAATGGCGCTGTTTCTGCATCACTCTCGCGCAGCAAAATGGCAGAAAACGGCGGCTTTTCATGCTTTTCTGCTCAAGCAGTTTCGCGTGGGGCGTGTTGAGAGGATTTTCCAGCAACCACCACCAGCTTCAGTCGGCGGCGCCGAGACACACGTCAGCAAAGAGCAAAGAGCAAAGAGCAGCGCAAGAGAGAGAGCTACTCTGTGAGAGGCATTCGTCCATCCATCCACACCTCTCCTTCATCCTTCCAGCTTCTGTTCAGCTTCAACTCCACATCGAACGCCCTCCACGACGACCAGGAGTAAGACCTCCGCTGTGTCACTTTCGCTCTTGATCTTCTGCGGTCACAACGACGCCAGTCAGCCCAGTCAGCCTGCCAGTCCAGGTAGTCAGGTGGTAAGTAGTCAAGGTAGTCGAGAAGATTGATTCTGTCATGCGGGACTTTGCCGGCCAGCGAGATGAAGACGAGCGCATTCCTGTGATGATGGCCACGACGCCTGCGAGCTCGCGCACGCCGACCTCCCGCCGCACGAGCTTCTCGATCCTGTCGTCTGCGACCTCGAATGCGACGAGTGCGACGGCGGCGTCCCAGGGTAGCTTCGTGGGGTCCTTCTCGATGGCGCGCGACGAGCAGCTCGCGTACCAGGAGCTCGCGAGAAGTCAACTGCCGATGCTCGTGGCCGAGTGCTCGCGCAGTGAAAAAGCGACATCTGCAGTTCACGACCAAGCAGCAGATGGTGGAGTTGGTGGCGCCAAGTGGGAGCGCATCAAGGCCAAGAAGGAGAGCGATGTGCAGGTCTGGGAGAAAGGCGGGTCGGGTGACAGCAGCAGCAGCAGCAGCAGTCGAAAGAAGGCTCGCGGCGGCAACAACGACGCTAATGCGCACTACACGGCCACGACGAGCACCGGACGTGACATCTTTGCCGACCCGGGTGCCTTTAACTCGCCGCTCACGATGAGGTACGCGGTGCGCAGCGCCGTGCGCGTGAACGCACCGTTGGACGTGGTGCTCAAGACGCTCGACTGCTCGGCCGTGACGGCGTACCGGTCGTCCACCAAGATCATCTACGAGAGCCTCGTGGCCGACACGACCGTGCTCTACCACAGCCAGAGTCCGACGACGGCGTCTAGCGACGCCATGACGCCTTTGGCGTCAACTTCAACTTCACATGCGAATGCTTCTTGCTGTGCGCCGTCCGAGTCGCTAGCGGTGCGCTGGATGGTCTGCCGCTGCAACAACCCCATGGTCTCGGACTGCGACTTTTGCGTCCTCGAGTACTCGAAAGTGACGTCCGTGGACGACCCCATGCCGAGACGCGACGACGGCCGGCCGCTCTTCAAGCTCCGAGCCAACAACAACCAGAATCAGAGCAGCAGCAGCATCGGCGCTGGTCGATCGCCACGTAGCGACCACGGACTCCATGACCGCAGCGAGTTCCCGAGCGCGTACAAGATCCTGAGCTCCATGGAGACCAAGTCGTGTCCGGAGCTGCTCGACTCGCACCGACTCGCGCGCTGCTTCGTGCCGCTCGGTGGCTTTCTGTTTTACCCGACGGACAATGCCGATGTGACGGACGTCGTGTTCTACATGTCGGTCTCGCAAGATCGCTTCTCCAACCAGCACCAGCACCACCACAATGCGAACGGCAGCAGCAACCCATTCAGCACCGCGAGCAGCAACGAGCGCCAGTTTCGGTCCATCCAGCGCGTGCTGCAGCACATGGCGCGAGGCGTTGGCCGCATCAAGAACGCGGTCGACGCGTACACGATGAGCCTGCGGCTCGAGATGCTGCACAACACGCGCTGGGTGCGCAACACGGAGCGCGCCGAGTGCGTGGTCTGCTACCGACGCTTCCACCAGCTCACGCGCCGGCGCCACCACTGCCGCCTCTGCGGCGACGTCATCTGCCGAGACTGCTCCATGTACAAGGATGCGGACTTGCCGACGATCGGGCCGACGATCCTGCGCATTTGCACGCTCTGCGACCTCAACGAGCTCAAGGCATCGACGGGCTCCGCTGCCGCCACGGCTGCTGCGAATACCGCGACGCTGGTGACGACTACCGGCAAGAACAACAAGGTTAGCAGCAATAGCAACAACAACCCAGAGGAACCGGCAGTGGAAGAAGAGGAGCTCGAGGAGAAAGGCGGCGAGCCGACGACGCAGCAGCCTCTGGGCAAGAAGCTTACGCGCAAGCGCAGCACGACGCTCAACGTCGACACGACCAAGGGGATCGCCCACGATCAGGAGCCGCAGGTGGGGAGACGCTTCACGACGGTGGTCGACGGCAAGCAGCGCCGCGAGCTGCCTGAGCAGGCGTTCAGCTGCTCGAAAGCCGACATCGCGCAGCGCCAGTACAAGTGGAACACGGGCGGTGGCGGCAAGCCACTGGTGATCCTGTCTCCTCACTCTGCGGCACTGTACGCTTCGAAAACTGGGAAGAAGGCACCAACTGGGTTCTCTGCTGGCGCCGGTGGTGGTGGTGGGATTTCTGGTGCGACTGCGAAAGCCATGACGCCAACCGGGAGACAGAAGACCGTGGCGCCGCAGGACTGGAATGCTGGAGCTCCGCAGCCGTTCTCCAACCAGCAGCACCAGTATCATCAGCACGCGCAAGCCAAGTCGTGCTCCAAGCTCTCGAGCACGAGAGATCCCTTCAATGCGCTCACGTTTTGCGGCAAAACCTCAGCGCCAGTTCCATTAGCAGCAGCAGCGCGATGCACTCCGGATCCGGAGAACGACCGCGAACTCGACAGCGAGCACGTAGTTAGCGACACAAAGAAGAAGAAAAACAAGAACAAGAACAAGGCGGGCGACAACCAGCAGCACGAGCTCAGCAGCAAGGACAGGCTCCTACCACGAAAGCTGACGAACGTGGAGCAGTACGAAGACATCCTGCTGACGCTGTGTGAGCAGGTCTCCAGGGTTCTCGACTGCAAGTACGCCGCGCTGAGTCTCTTCACGGGATCGTCTCCACACCAGTCGCCAGCAACGTCGTTGTTCCCTCTTGGTCAACCTGCAATGTCGTCGCCCCACCTCACGATAGCAACTCCACCGCTATCACCATCACCAACAACAACGACATCATCTGGATCCACTGGTGGCTACGAAAACCTACCTGCCGTGCACTTCTTGAAGGCGTACGGCGGCAAGAAGCTCGCGAAAGTGGCCGCGAACCTCATGTGCTGCGCGCCGATCCTCGAGCTCAAAGACAAACTCATCACCCGCGACGCGCTGGGCAACTGTAATATGTTCGACTTTAAGAAGCTCCCGATCGTGATCGGGCCGCAGCAAGTGCGCTTCTACGCCGGGATCCCGCTCGTGGACTGCAACGGCCAGATGGTCGGCGCGTTCGCGGTCTTCGACTCCAACATGTACCAAGGCCGGAGCCTGAACGAAGTGCTGCCGACCATGGAGGCGTTCGCTGCGGTGGCGCTGACGGCGATTGAGGACCGGAAGACCGACCTGGAGCTCAAGAGCTTCCTGAAGAACCCGCTCGTGGACGCCGAGGGCGACAACCAGGCGATTCGCGTCTCAGAGCCGGTGTTCCACATTGACATGAGTCTGAACTGCTTCGACGACGAGTTTCCGACCCATCACGGCAGTGGCGAGGAGCTCATGATCCGCCAGCGCTTCAGCTCTCGTCCGACTCCGCCCCACCGCCCACCACCGGCAGCAGCGCGAGGCGTGGAGTATTACAAGAACCAGATGGAGCAGCTGGTGCGTCAGGCGCAGGAGACGGAGGCGCAGATGCTGGAGAACTCGATGGCCATGAAGCGCCGGGGCGTCGCGATCTGGTAACCTCTGGTGTTGGAAGTGGGAGTGTCGTATCCCCATATCAGTAGAAACTGGTTCCTATTTGTTTGACTTGAGTGTGGTGTGATAAAGTGTCGATTGAAGTTCTTCCTCCTCCCATAATGAAAAGCAAGATATCTGAAGCAAGAAGAATTGTCAGTCGTCAAAACCCAGTTGAATAAAAATCATAAAGAATGAATAATGCGTCAACCATCATACTTGCGCTGTTGCACCTGGGGGTAGACTCAGATGGCTTGCATCATGCCTGCGTCTTGTTCTTGGCTCGCATCAGTTGCAGATGGATGAGGTGGCGCTGCTAGAGAATCAGCACTCGCAGCATCAGTAGCAGCAGTGGCTGGCTCGGAGACCTCGGCCGCGGCGTCATTCGTACCGTCATCGTTGTTGATCTTGCCATGCTTTTGCTGCCAGCGCTGCACGAGGTTGTGGACGTCCTTCATCAGGATCGCGTTCGGCGCCTGGTCTTTGAGGAACTCGAAGATCTTGCGCCGCGTCATGCCTTTCTTCCAGAGCTCCTCTGCTTGGTCGAGCAGTGACGAGTCCTTGATGCGCCGAACCTCCGAGTACTGCTGGTACGCCTGCAAAGAGATCTCGTGGTTGTGGTCCGTGCCCTGTCTCGTGACGACAACGTGCCACTTGTTCGCCTCGTGCACCACGCGCTGCAAGGTCACGCAGAGCTTCGCCGAACACGCGGTTGATCGCAGACTGTGGCTCACTCGCTGGCCTTTGCCCCGACGCCGCTCTTTCCACCCGTGGGTGCACACGAATGTCTTCGAGTACCACTGGTACGAGTCGGGAACCAGTTGTGGAGACGATGTGGGAGGAGTGGCAGAGAGAACGGCCGCAGCAGCTTCAGCAGAGCCTACAGGAGTCGGCATCTCGCCTCGATCGGCGATCTGTTGCGCGATCCGAGTGTTGCGAGAGCTCACGGACGAAGTCGTGCGCACGCGAAACAACTGATACGTCGCCACGGTGTACGCGTCCAGGTGCTCTTGGAACGCTCCCCACGTCGCGTGCAGCCGCTTGATCTTCGGCGCGCGCCAGAATGTCGCGCCTGCGCTCGACGTGAGCGTCAAAATCTCTGGGTCTAGCGTCGGGATCCACACTGAACCAGCTGAAGACGCTTCGTCATTCTCTTCTTCTCCGCCATCGTCGTCGAAGTCATTACCATTGTCGTCGTCATCGCCTTGGAGAAGTCGTCGGTCACGGGTTTGCTTCTGCTTATTCGAGCGAGCCTGCGATGAACTTGCAGAGCTCGTGTGCCGAGCACTCGGGGCTTTCGGGTTGATGCTGGCACTGGGTCCTCGAAAGCACGTGCACTGCCCAATACCGTCGCTCGATCTCGGAGGTAGTTGCATTCCCGCACCGCCGTGCACGCGGCAAGGAGCCGTCATGAAGCCGCTGCTACCCACAGAATAAGCGGTGTTTCCAACGCTGTTCGCGGAGTTATTCCCAACGGAATTGATTGGAAACTGCGACGGAGCAAACCCGAGGTTGGACGACTGGTCCACTGCAAAATACTGGTGCGCTTGAAACATGAACGGCGGGTTCTGCTGCATCGCGGTGCGGAAAAGCGCGTGAGACCCTGCGGTCGACGGGAATGCACCGCTGTACGAGATCAACGGCGTCGGGAGAACACTGTTGGATGACGAGCCGTCATTAACGGCAGTTCCGGAATGGACATTGCTTCCGTGGGGGTTCAAGCGGCCAGTATGCCCTGATTGCAGCAGCGAGGTTTCGCCCAAAAGAGTGAACGGATGCACCACATTCAGTTGTGCCTGTGCAGAAGACTCGGCATCAGCAGAAGCAGTAGAAGCACCACCACCACCACTTAGCCCAGACGAGTGGAAGCCAGTCGTACCTTGAGGCAGCAGCGAGTGATCCTCTCCACCCAGCAAGAAGTTGTGCGGTTGCTTCTTTGGCTTCACGACAGCAGCCTCGTGCGACTCGTCGATCGTGAGGAGGTCCGGGTCGTAGATCCGGCGGTTCTCGCAATAGTGCTGATGCAGCTCCTTCGAGAGGTTGTGGTTGTGGTCGACCACGTGTTTCGTCACAACAACGCGCCAAGCACCTCCAAGACTCGCCTGGTTGTCAGCAGCAAAAGCACCACCATCGTCTTCCGGGATAGTACCTTCGACAAATTGCACTGTCGCGCAGATTTTCACTGGACACGCGGTCGAGCGGAACACTTGAACCGTCCGCTTCCCCGTGCCTCGACGTCGCTCTTTCCAGCCGTGGGTACACGTCAGCGTCTTGGAGTACCATTTCCACTCTTCCGGTATCACTCTCGAGTCACTCGGAGCTTTACTGCCATTGTCCGCGGCAATAGAAGAAGACATTGTAGATACGGTTTCGGTACTAGCGCCTCGCTTCGTCTCAGGGATCTTCTGGTTGCGTCCTTGCACAGAGCTCGTCGTCCGCGTTCGGTACAACTGGAACGTCGCGTCCGAGTATTCCTGCAACCGCGCATGGAACGCCTCCCAGGAAGCATGCACTGTCTCGAGCTTCGGCACTCGCACGACGATCTCGTCTCTCTCGGATTGTTGCTCATCGCCCTGGTGTTGTTGGTCACGCGCTGCTTCCTCCGCTTCGTGGTCTTGTTCATCCGACAGGTTTCCGCCCATGTCACCTCCAAAATACTGAAAGGCGTTCTGATGCTGCGAGCTTGATTCCTGGGCATGGTCCATTGCCTCAACAGATGCTGAGGCTCGTCTTGGAGCAGCGTGAGCTGATGGTGACGCTCGGTTCCCAGTGGTCGCGCCACCAGCATTGACAGCTGCTCTTAGAGGAGAATGATTGTGGTCCAACACCTGACGATGGATCACGACGCGCCACTTGTCGTTCACATCACGCTGCAGCCGCGCCATGAGCATCGCCGGACAGGCAGTCTCGAAACTCAACGCGTCGTCCAGAGGCGCCGAGTTCTTTGGCGCTTTGCTCCGTGACTTTCGCTTCCATCCGTGGTTGCAGATGAGCATCTTGGAGTACCACCGCTCGTGCTCGGGGATCAGCTGCGCGTCAACTTCCTCTTCACTCCGACCGGCTTTCAGCGCGAGGCTCTTGGTTTTCAGGTTCTTTGCCGCGACGGACACGGTCGAGCGCGCGCGGAACGACTGGCTCGAAAGCGCCGAGTACTCGGCGATATACTTTTGGAGATGTTCCCATGATTCATGCGTTTTCACGAGAGCTTTCTGCGCTTGGAATTTGCCTTGAGTTGTTCCGCCAGCACCTGCAGTGGCAAGCTTAGTTGCATCTTCTTCGTCATGTCCACTGCCAGCTTTCGCACCAGCAGTGCTGCTAGTTCCTTCGCTTAATCCGCTCGCATCATAGGAAAGCGCACTCTGTTGCTGCCGCTGCTGCTGCTGCCCCTCAGTGCTTGTCAGCAAGTGGAACAATCCACTTCTGTTGAGCTGCTGCTGATTCGAAGGAACACCCGCTGGAGACGACGCATTCGCATTCGCATTCGCGGACGGCGACCCGACCACCAGTAGTAGATCCGGATCGTAGATGCGGCGGTTCTCCATGTAGTACAAGTAGAGTTCCTTCGAGAGCTGATGGTTGTGCGTGCGCACGTGGCGCGTGAGCACCACTTGCCAGCCTTCGTCGCCTTTCCCGCGGTGCTGCAGCGTCACGCACATTTTCGCCGGGCAGCTAGTCGAGCGGACCACAGAGAGCGAGCGCTTGCCGCTCCCGCGGTTGCGGTCTTTCCACCCGTGCGTGCACATGAGCGTCTTCGAGTACCACTGGTAGCTCTCGGGAATGAGCTGCTGCGGCTCCGTGGCTACCATCGCTTCCGAAGAGAGCGACGATGGTGCTGATGCTGATGCGGATGACAATGGCTGGACACCTTCTTGGGCTTCCTCTAGCAGTGGAACAGTACCCCTGGGCTCACCTGCCGCGCCTGTTGCTGCTTTTGATTGTTCACTGGATGGAGCGTCGTCTGCCTCATCCCCGTCACCACTCCCTGCAGCTCCTGAGACCGCACTGCCTAACGTAAGAGTCGTTGATGACGAGGAGGACGCATTCTCTGTGATGCGCTGGTTGCGGCGCTTCACGGACGTCGTCGTGCGGATCACGTAGAGCTGGTATGTCGCCTGCGCGTACTCCTTCAGGCTCTGCTCAAACTCTTCCCACGAGCGGTGCACCGGCGCGAACATGGGGGCGATCACCGTTGGAGTCGAAGCGAGGTTTCCCGTCGCGCCGCTTGCATCTGCTGCCGCATTCGCAGACTGAGTGTCACTTGCAGCAACAGGAGTAGTAGCAGCCGTAGTAGCAATCTCACTGCCCACCTGCATTGGCTCACTTGTGTTCCCACTCGCCCCTGGAGCTGTCTCTTCCACAATCGCTTCCTCTGCACCGCCATCTGTAGACGGCACGTCGCCATCCACACTCGAGTGCTGCTGCTGGTGCTGCTCCTCAAAGACCGCGCTCAGCTCTGTATGGAATGAATCGCTCTCGTCTTCTTTCTGTTCTTCATCGTCTTGACCCGCAATGGTTTCATCGCCACCGTCCCGCCCTGGTATCGCTTCTTGACCAGTGGCCGCATCTGCATTTCCACCTACTCCCGCCGTTCCTTCCATCGTCGCGTCAGCGGCATTCATCACATCCTGCTCTTCAACAAAGCTGTCGCCATTTCCGCTGAGCTGCTGCCGCTTGGACGGAGAGAACGCGCTCTCGTGGTCAGAGACACTCGCTCCGTCCTCCGCGTGCGCGCGCTTCGCCATTGTGCGTCGTACCTCGAGTCCTCTGCGCTGCAGTCACCGTCATCATCACCACGAGAGAGAGAGAGAGAATGGAGAATGGGGATCGTCAATAGATGTTCTGTGCTGCTGCTTGTGTTGCAGCAGTCATCTGTCAAATGGGAGTGCTTGCGTTCTTACTGTGGCGCTTGCTCAGCTTTGCTTTGTTTGTCTTCGTCTTGTGGCGTTAGGAGAATGCGGTTGCCACCCAAGTTACACGCTCCGCCACCATCTCTTTCGAATTCAAACGCACTTCCCGACAAAGTACGAAAGTGCGAAAAAACACCAAATAACTGACATTTCCAGATGGAA
This sequence comes from Globisporangium sylvaticum, assembly GCA_023334975.1. Lineage (NCBI taxonomy): Eukaryota > Oomycota > Peronosporomycetes > Pythiales > Pythiaceae > Globisporangium > Globisporangium sylvaticum. Next base: position 13,244 of record JAADVK010000016.1, read on the forward strand.
GTATCAGATATTTGGGCTTTTTGGAACCAAAACGTCAAGGCTCGCCCAAATCCTGTTGTGTCTTCGCGCGACTGAATTCCTCAAAGGGCCGTCCGTCCTCATCGGCCATCATCCCAGTTTGTTGCGCAGGCGAGCGAGTCGTGCGCGGCGCTCTTTCTCTCTCTCGACATTCACCCCTCCCCCTCCCCCCCCCATTGAGCCCACTCACTGCTCGCCGGTCATGACGACGCCCATGTCCACGCCCATGTCGACGACGAGCAGCTCGCACGGGATGTCGCACTTTGGCTGGCAGACGCCCAGCTCCGCGCCGCATCTGGCCACGTTCGCGATGGGCGGCGGACCGCCGTCATCCACCGGCAGCGTCGCGGCCCCTTCGACGTCGACGTCCGGGTGGAAGAGCACGCTGACGCTGCAGCAGCTGAGCGGCTTTGGTATGCGCAACCTGTCGGCATGCAGCACGACCAGCGGCGCGCTCATGGACGTGTACTTCAAACTAGGTGCGTGCGTGCGAAAAGCGCAGCAGCAGCTCCGTTTCTCTCTCTCTCTCTGTTGATGGTTGCCTATCAAACTAGGGGTGATTAATGAACCCATATTGTATTTGTGGTGCTAATTTAATTTACGAATTGTTTCAATGTGTGTGTGTGTATGTGTGCTGGGCAGTGCTGGATCGACAGGTCGTGTACGTGAGTGAGATCGTGCGCAACACGCTCAACCCCGTGTGGGTGCCGTTCCAAACGGACGACACGGCGTTCGGCGAGGGCAGCATCCGCCAGCTCTTCAGCGGGACGTACTTTGACATCATCGTCGTGCGCGTGAACGATCGCAGAAGACCGCGCCGCAAGTCGCGCGCGCTGAGCGGCAGGCTCGTCGAGGATGACGCGTGGGAGCCGAACACGCGGCCGTTCAGCGAGCAGCCGAGTGCCGAGTCGGGAGATGACGAGGACGAGATGAAAGCCAGTGTACCTGTCCCCGATGCTGCGGCGGCAGCGTACATCGAGGAAGAAGAGATCCTGGGCATGAGCTTCAACGTGCGCGAGCTGGAGCCGCTCCCTGTGAGCGTCGCGGAGATCACGAACCTGCCGCTGAATACGTGTCTTTTCGAGTTTAACGGGCGAACGTACGTGCGGCGCGAGGTCACGGAGGTGCTGATCGAGTCGGGGGTGATCTCGACGAAGCATTCGCGGAGAAAAGGGTCGGCGATCCAGCTGAAGGAGTACAGTTTGCACGAAGGGGTGGAGAGTCTGCAGCGCATCATTTCGACAAAGCAGGAGATCGAACAGCGCACAGTAGGCAACGATGCGCTGAAGAAGCAGATCGAGCAGCAGCTGTGCGCCGCAAAGCCCGTCGTGTCGAAAGAGCAGCGGCGTACTGCGATGGAGGATCGTGTGCGCGCGTTGCGCAAGCAGGTCGCGGAGAAGAAAGCGAACCTGGAGCGGTTGAAGACAGTGATGCACGACGAGCGCAAGACGTTCGAGACCGACATCCACATCCCAAAGGCGCTGCTGAGCACGATGCAGATGAGCATGCGCTACAAGGACGAGAAGCAGGGCATCCTGGAGCGCCGCTGCGAAGTGCTGCGTGCGGCGCACAAGATCCGGTCGCGCCAGGCCATGCTCGTGAAGCAGCTCGGCGCCGTGTACCCGATCGACTACGAAGGCGCGGGCGAGTACAAGATCCGCGGTATCAAGATCACGAGCTCGGACCTGGCCGTTGGCGGCCGCGCCGACGAAGAGACGATCTCGACCGCGCTCGGCTACATCGCGCACTTGGTGTTCATGCTCAGCAAGTATCTGCACGTGAACCTGCGCTACCGGGTCGTGCCATACTCATCGCGGTCGTATTTAAAAGACGAGATCAACGATTCGCACGGCGAGTACCCGCTCTACAAGAAAGGCGCCGACAGGGAACGCTACGAGCGAGCGATCCACTACTTGCGAAAAGACGTCGAGCAGGTGAGTCCTTGGTTGACTTGGAGCTTTGTGTTTCTATGCTCTTGCCGTTTGTTGTTTATCTTGAAAACTGATTGGTGATGACCTTGATGATGCCCTCTTTGTAGCTGCTCTTCTCTCGCGGTCTGGACCCGACGCACGGCGCCCCCATCCTGGCGCGATTAAAAGCGCTCACGGACGCCGAGATATCGTGGCTCCTGAGCGACCGAGACTTCAATAGCAGCAACGGCAGCAGTAGTGTGCCGAACGGCGCGATCGTGCCGCGATAAAGCAGAAGAAGAAAACACAACAAAACAGGTGGAGGATTTCCGTAATTATGCGCAGAGAGGGGATGCAGTCACTGCGTTATCAGTAGCTTTGGCAATAGACAATCAGTATAAATTGGCAAAACTTGGTACGGGGAGAAAGAACGTGGATGTGTGCAATTGTGTTTGTGTTGGCTGTTACTCGATGATGGTTTAGTTACAAGGAGCAAAGTAATGATTCGTAGCTGGATGGTCTTACAATTTCGGACCGACGGGAGGGTAGTGGGTCTTGTACCAGTGGCGCGCGATGTCCTCGCGCTTGCAGATCCAGACGTCGTGGAAGCTCTGCACGTAGTCCAAGAAGCGCAGCAGCGCCGCGATGCGGCCCGGATGCGCCACCACGCGGCAGTGCAAGCCCACGGACATCATCTTGGGCTGGCCGCCGCGGCCTTCGGCGAGCAGCACATCGAACGCGTCCTTCAGGTACGTGAAGAACTGGTCGCCTGAGTTGAAGCCCTGGAAGGACACGAACTTCATGTCGTTGTTGTTCAGCGTGTACGGAATCACCAGGTGCGGGCGACCAAAGTCGTAGTTCCAGTACGGCAGGTCGTCGTTGTACGCGTCCGAGTCGTAGAGGAAGCCGCCTTCTTCAACCACGAACTTGCGCGTGTTCACGTTCGGCTTGCCCTGGTAGATTCCCACCGGTCGCTTGCCGATCACTTTCTCGTGCACTTCGATCGTCTTGCGGATGTGCTCGCGCTCCGTGGCTTCGTCCACGTTCTGGTAGTCGATCCAGCGGTACCCGTGGCTCGCGACCTCCCAGCCGGCTTCCACCATGGCTTTGCCCGCGTCGGGGTTCTTCTCCAGCGCGAGTCCAACCGCGTAAACTAATAGCAACACAAAATAGGAGCAGATCACACATTGTTAGCCCGATGCAGTGAAGCAGCAGCACGCAAACATCTCAGTCTCTCGTACCTGTGACAGGCATCTTGCGCTCCGTGAACGCGCGGTGCAAGCGCCAGAAGCCCACGCGACTGCCGTACTCGTAGAGCGACTCCATGTTCGCGTGGCGCTGACCGACATACGGCGACGCGCCGACAATGTCCGAGAGCAAGTGCTCGGACGACTCGTCGCCGTTGAGGATGCAGTTCTCGCCACCTTCCTCGTAGTTGATGACGAACTGCAGCGCGAGCTTCTTGCCGCCGGGCCACTTGGGGTCGAAGCCCGCGCGGCCGTATCCGATGAGATCGCGTCCAGCCATAGTGCTTTCAGTTGGTGTTGACTGCTGCTGCTTCTGAAGTTGGGCTCGCGGATGATGAATGCGCGAATGCGAGAGAGAGTAAGGAGGGAAAGCTGCGCAGTTGGTTGATCTGATGAGCTCGATCTGCTGAATGCGAATTGAGCTCCTCGAATATGCAACGCATCACCTTTTTGATCTGGCTGAATTCGCACTTTTACTGATGATGACAGTACTCCAATGGAAAAGATCGATTCGTACTTTATCAAGATGATTCTGTACAGATATATCGTATATTAACGGATCGACGCGGTACAATGATATCCTTCCTACCTTCCTTCCTTCACTCTTGAGGGCGAAAAAGGCAGAAAGCAAAGCAGACGCGAGAAAGCAAGAAGCTCCCGTGCCAACTAACTAACGCGAAGGAAGAAGAAGAAGAGAAGCAACGCCAAGATGTCTGGAGCCGGATACGATCGCCACATTACCATCTTCTCCCCTGAGGGACGTCTCTACCAGATCGGTACGTGGCTGCTGCTTGACGTGACGACAGCGCAAGAGAGGGAATGAGGGGGATTGCTTTGCAGCGCCGTCCACATGCGAAGAGATCTTTCGCCTTCAAATGGAGGATGAGGGGACGGACGCAGAGTTTTTGCTGGGTTTGAGCGAGCAAGGTGCTGAGCTCTTGCTTCTGCTCTGTCCCCCTTCCACCTGGACCGTTTCCTCCTGTTGCGATCGATTGCGATATGCCCATTGAACATGCTGCTGACGTGTGAAATGTACCTCTTTCTGTCTTATCCTGTAGAGTATGCGTTCAACGCTGCCAGAGAAAGCAACTTGACGTCTGTCGCTGTGCGCGGCAACAACAGCGCGGTGTTTGTGACCCAGAAGAAAGTTCAGGTACGGTGGGTTTGATGTTTGCTTGTGCGGGATGCAGCGAGTGCTAACATTTACTATTGGATTTACACTTGATAGGACAAATTGATTGAGCCAGATTCGGTCACCAACATTTTCCAGATCACCCCTGAAATTGGCGCGCTGATGACGGGTCTCTATGGTAAGAGCACTCACAATGCTGATGATGACTATGATGCCATGGAGCTTGCAATCTGACCTTTTGCTGGTGTCCTGTTGTGTGTATCAGCTGATGCGAAGGCTCAAGTGCAGCGTCTTCGCTACGAAGCCCACGATTTCGAGAACAAGTACGGCTACAAGGTGCCGTGCCACGTGCTGGCGAAGCGCATCGCGGACGTCGCGCAGGTGTACACGCAGCACGCGTCGATGCGCGCGTTCGGCGTCATCACGATGCTGATCAGCGTGGACGAAGAGAAGGGACCTCAGCTTTTCAAGATCGACCCTGCCGGCCACTTCTGGGGCTACAGGGCGACGTCCGCGGGCTCGAAGGAGCAGGAGGCGCAGAACTACCTGGAGAAGAAGGTGAAGGCGAACCCGAGCATGGACTACGAGACCGCGCTGCACACGGCGATCACGTGCCTGCAGTCGGTGCTCTCGGCGGATTTCCGTCCGAATGAAATCGAGGTCGGCGTCGTCATTGAAGGCCAGCGGTGCGTCTTTTTTTATTGGGGTTTCTTGGACGTTACTCGCGAGTACTTTGTCATACTAATTTAATCATTGTATTTTTGTGTTACGTATGATCTGCAGATTCCGCAAGCTGACTGAAGACGAGATCGAGACCCATCTGACTGCTATTAGCGAAAGAGACTAAATGAGAGTTTGCAAATTCGACGCGAGAGATCAATGCTGCGGATGCTGTCTGCCGCGAAAATCGACCGCGCTAACGAGCGTTTGATGCTACAGCTGCAGCTCATTTAAAAAACAGGAAAACTCACACAGTCTTGTGAGTGAGGAAAAACAAAACAGCAAAACTGAAAAATGGTGAACTTCTGAATGGTCCGAACTCTTCCTCCAAGTGCTGGATTTCGACATGCGACTGCGTGGCTTTCCTGTTTGGCAGGTTCACTTGGGGCTCTGTCCCGATCACGCTTTAGCCAACTTCCATTTCTTCAGTGCACGTTGTGCCACGTGGCCCTGGGACCGTCAACGTCGGCCTCTGTCTCTGCCTTGGACGCGGAAGACACGCATGTTGGCAGTGGCAAACGTCCATTTCGGATGCTCGCTTGACTTGGTGTGTCCCACTCCGGAATGCTTAATTTCATGTGATTCTTTTAACGAGTTCGATCATGACTAAATTAGAGAGCCACTAGGGCTTGATGATTTGAAATAGACCAATCAGCGCGCGAGATTGTTAAATGCAACCTTTCAAATGTTATTTTTTGAAGTTGAAGTTGCTTACAGTATTGGAGGGTCAAGTCTTGATGCCTCGCTGCGTGAGGCGCATGCTTTGTTGCTTCATCCGTGACACGGCACGATACGAGACTGCTTGCCTCCGGAATATGGGGCTCGTGGCCGTATCCGTGCGCTCACAGCGCCGTCCCAGTTCTTGTCCGTTCGAGCGTGAACATCACGCGCATGTATCCCCTCTGGATATCGCTCAGTTCGAAAGCTTTGTTACTCTCGAAGATCGATAGCCTTGTTCTTTTCCACAGATTTTCTAAAACTCTCCAAATGGCTGCCTCCCCATGTTAGCGTTGATATGGATGGCAGGCATATCGAATCCCATGCCATCTCCGCTTCTCACTCTCTTCTCCCCATCCAAGTGGGAGGGAAGCCAGATCTTCTTCGCATGATGCACTGGCTCGGTATGTGCGTTGGTGTGTTTCATGGATATGATGCTTTTTGTCTCCCATGTTGAAGTGCTGCGCGTTCGCAAGCGCTATTATTAACAGCGTGTGGAGTCAATACATTCATTGTCTCCACTACGTGGCAGCGAGACACTGGTGGTGTTTAGATTTAGATAGAAAAGGCATTACCAATGTGAGAAACTGTGATTTGTATGGGGGAATGCGAGCAGCAGACTCGCTTGAAACTGTGATGTGGATAGGTCTTCTACCACTCCACCCAGAAACAACGCGCGCGCCTGAGTCCTCTCTTCTCACTCACCAATTTGCCAGCAAGCCCGCACTCGATCCCCCGCCTCCAGCTATAGACACACAGCCAATCCAGTCAGTCCGCCCCCATTCGTTCTTCATATCGGATTGCATCGTCGCCTGGATCCGGAGGAGAGCGTTCCCCGTCCGCGGTGAGTGAGTGAGAGTGAGTGAGGTGAGTCGTCAGTCGGTCAGCCCGTCCGCGATTGGCTTCGTTTGGATCGCCGCGCTCCCGCCCCATCCCACTTGCAGTCAGGAAGGAAGGAACGGACTTGCTCTTCAACGACTCAGACAAGAACAAGAGGAATAGAGAGAGCCGAACCCTCAGTTCTAAAGCTGCGCAGTGAGAAGAAGTAAAGAGAAGAATACGAGTGATCGAGAAGCCGCAGCGCGAGACGCACAGCGAAGTGAGGAACGGGACCGGGCTGTTAATTGTTGGTGAGAGACTGGCGTCGTTTGCGCCTGAGACTAGTTTGTATTGCAGTAGAAAGATACGAGAAGGAGCGACTCGAACGTTTACGCCCTCGCCTGAGCGCGCTTCCTGAGGCGAAATCAGACAAGAACCAGCCGCGGAGTGCTGATATCACAGAGCTAAGCACAAGAAAGACTGCGGCCATCAATACAGAGTCAATTCAGCCTGATAGAGACAAAACGGGAGAACAATCAGCGAATCCATCAGTCTTTCTATTTGCCGAACCAAGAGATCAAGCGAACCAGCAGCCAAGATCCCAGAGCTGAGCGTGCCTTTGTTAGCTTGCTTCATCGGGCTCTTTCGCTGCGGATGCTGCTCGCTGGCGCGATGACCAAGTTCGCGACGACGACAGCGACAGCGACGACCGCTGCCACCACCACCACTCCGCGCAAGCTAAGCCAATTAGCGACATCAGCTCCCAGCCGCCTCTCCGAGTCGAGACTGCAAGTTGAGCTCCCGCGGACTGGCTGGCGCTCGGCGCTCTGGCCATTGAGTCCGGTGCTCAGGAAGAAGCTCCACCTCGTCTCGGCATCCGACCGCCACTCTCCGAGCAGCAAGTTCAGCAGTAACCCTACCAGCAATATCAGCAACAACAACAGTCATGCGGCCCTGGAAAGCGAGCTGATGTCACCGATCCCACTCACGATCAAGCGACGCGACTACCGACTTGAAGAGCCCCAAGATGATGCCGATCCGTCAAGTCACCACGGCGGTGACTCTTTTGACAAGCGTGTGCGAGGAGGAACAACAACTCTGCTGAGCATGAGTAGCCTCGAGAATGCGCTGCCTGTCGTGAGTGTGCGTCTGCATGGCAGCCAGTTGCAGGTGCAGTCGGCTCCTCAGCCCACGCTGCTTCCAACGAAGGCGGCACCAGTAGCTCCTCTTCCAGTCGCGCAACCGCAGAGCAGCAGTACCAACAATGCGCGTGTGTCACCAGAGGTTCTCGTAAAAAGGAGCTCTCTTGAGCAGGAGCTCGAAGAGTTTCGTGGCAATGCCGATATGAAGATCGCCATGTTCCCTGACTATTTTGCAGATGAAGAGAAGGAGCTCGTCAAGCAGGTCGCAGAAGAGCTGCGGCTCGGGTGCCAGATCGGCGAGCGCAACATTGCGGTGTTCAAGACTGGATCGTGCGAGAAGATATTCCCGCTCGCGCATGTCGTCGCTCGCAATCGGGTCTCGTGTGCCGGCGGCGATGGATCAACCGGAGACGACGTGTACGTCGATGTGTCGGAGCTCGCGCTCCAGGGAAAAGACTGCTTCATTGCCCGTCTTCGCCTGCGCCGCTTGAGCTCCGGAAGTGGCGTGCGTCGCAACATGCTCTGGGACGTCGCGGAGCTTTCGCGAGCGGACGGAATCGCGGATCCTGTTGCAGAAGGAGAGGGTGGAGTCTACGCAGTCCAATCTCGCGCCAGCGGCCAGAAACTCGCCATGTTCAAGCCCGCTGAGGAAGAGAAGTTTGTGCGCGAAGGACTCTTCCCAGGCGAAGGCGCAGTCCGTGAAGAAGCCGCGTACGTGCTGGACTCGAGAAGCAACGGCTTTAGCGGTGTACCCCCGACTGCAGTAGCTCGCCTGCAACTCTCGAACATTGGTCGTTCCAAGCAGGGGGCGGTTCAGCGCTTCATGACGAGCAGTATCGGCAGCATGGAAGGATTCGGCATGCCGTTCGATCTTCAAAAAGCTGAGGCGTTCGTTCCCGTGGAGCAGGTGCACCGCATCGGCTTGCTGGACATCCGCGTCTTCAACACGGACCGCCACCCTGGCAACATCCTGCTGATTGGAGAGAAAGCGCCGTTCACGATGGTGCCGATCGACCACGGATGCATCCTGCCGAGCTGGTTCCATTTGTCGGAAGCGCGCTTCGATTGGCTCGAGTACCCACAGTGCAAAGTGCCGTTCTCGGCGCAGGCGATGGAGTACATTGAGTCACTGGACGTCGAAGCCGATGCGCTAGCGCTGCGACGGCTCGGAATCCGAGAAGAGTGCGTCACGACGCTGAAGATCTGCACTTTGTTCCTGCAACGTGCAGCGAAAGCCGGCAAGACACTCTTCTGGATCGGATCGTTCATGCAGCGCGCGGGCTGCTTCGAGACGCCGTCCGAGCTCGAGCTGCTCGTCCAGCGAGCGTGCGATGCGACCGACATCCCATTCACGTTTGTGCTCAGCGAGTTCAACGAGCAGAAGGGCAGCATCCCGCTGGGCATCTTGAGCCGCCGCCCCCCAAAGCAGTTCTTTGACGCGCTCGACCGTCTTGTGCGCGACGCAGTGGTCCAGTGACACTCTGCAGTTGAACAGTAAAAGCAGCTCCAGCTTGACAGCGTCATCGCCCGTGTGAGAGTAGTATGAAAGCCAACGAAGACAGGATGATCTCGCTCATCATCGTTCCTGCGTTGCTTGCTTGGCCACCACCACTGCTTTGCGATTGCTTCCATGTGCCCTTTCGCAATAGATCCAAGCAGCTTCAGCACCGTATTTGTTGCGAGTCTTTTCATTTGTCCCACCCCTCTCAATTTTTCAGCCAATCAAATGATGATATAAACAATATTGGCCAATCAAATTGTCTCTTGATTCAAGTTTTCAAGTGTGCCTGCCTTGTCCATTTGCAATTTTCAAAGCACAGCATCAAGGGAAAAGTACAAGTGCAGTGGAGAGATGGCGGCCACGACGATGCGCAGCCGCTGGGCGTGGTACGACGACGAGCTCGAGGACAGCGACCAGACCATCTCGGCGTTCCGGCGCAGCGGTGGCGGTAGCGGCGGCCCCGCTCTCCCGCTGCAGCCGCTCTCAGTGTCGTCGTCTTCCGTTGGTCGCAAAAAGCCGCCGGTCAAGTCCGCATTCTTCTTTGAGACCACGGACGAAGAAGAGCTCAGCGCGCATGGGGCTCCTGGATTTGCTGCCGACAGTACGCGAGCGCGTGGCGCAGGCAGGTCGGCCCCACAGCGACCGTACACACCGCGTATCGCCCCGCCGTTAAGCGGAGATAGAACGTCGCAGGCGCTTGTGTCATCTGGAGGAGGAGCTCCCCAGCCATCGTCCCCGCTTCAGCACGCGCGATTGCACATCGGTGAGATCCAGTTCCCAGTTACAAGGAGTGTTCTCTGGTATGTTGCTTGTGTGTGTGTGTGCGTATAATTATGCAATGTTGCTGTCTATTAGCGTTTGGGTGTGCTAACGTTTGTGGGAAATGGTGTTGTTACGCACACAGGGATCGACGCGTGCTCGCAGACCCGATCGGCGTCTCGGTCGAGCAGATTCTACCGCGCTTTACAGTTGTTGCAAGTGTGCTGAAGCAGGTGTACCAGCTCTTCAGGGACCGATTGACGGCGAAAGAGAGTGCTGACGAAAGCGAGGTGCTGTGCTACCTGTGTGGGGATGCAGCCACGATGGTGGCTGGGAAGCACGTCAAGCTCACGCAAGTAGCTATGAAGCAGGTACGCAAAGCATATTCTGTTGTTGCCATAGTAGATTCTGTGTCTATCGCTTGCTGTTGTGAATGTGCTGACTGGGTATTCTGGTCAACCAAACAGCAACGCAGAGACAAATGGGATCCGAATGTGCTGTGGGTGCCCGTATTTGCGATCATGGGGAAGAACAAAGCCCTACAGCTATCGCAGAAGCGGTACGTGTCCACCATTTCGTCCACACAACAAGCGTACGCAGATGACAAGGTCGATGCTCTGACAGCAAAGCTGCAGGTACGATTGCTGTTTCATTCGTCCTTGGTACTCTTGGCGATGAAAGAGAATGCGGCTGATATCGTTTTGTTCCTGTGTTTTATTAATGAGCAGCCCAACTTTCTGGTGACTTCATCTGCAGTCCACGGCGCTCAGCTGGATTTCCAACTCGAGTGCCCCGCGCCACCGATCCTCTTCCGGTTCTCTCTGATTCGGAACTTGCCGCTGCTCATGACTCCACTCGCAGCGAGCCTGTCACGCCAGGAGTTCGGTTCCACTGAGAGTACTCGACGCAGCGGCTACTTGACGCTAGACCGAGCAAGAAAAGCGGTTCCTGTACTCAAAACCGACCCGCTCATTCTCCAGCAGCCCATTGTTGGCGTCTGGGTGTACGGCGTTCCGCTGAGCGAAGAGTGGAGCGAAGAAGCAGTGAAAGCGCAGATGGCAGATCCGTACCTGTACTTTGCGTGCTTGGGGTACATTTCGTCACGGTCGATCAAGGAGAAAGCCGAGCTGAGCAAGAACACGTTCTTGGTCGCGATCTATCAGTCGGGGAGTGCGGCGCAAGATGGGCACCGCCAAGTCAGTCCTCTGCCGCGCTTCTTCGAATGCAGCTTCTCGGAACACTTTGACCCGCAAAGCCCGACCCCAATTGATTTGTATGCGCAGCGACGGTCGTGCTTGGTCGGGGTTTCCAGTTTCTCGGCTGATTTAGAGTTCAAGCTGAGCTCGTCGCCATGTGAAGAGTGGGAAAATGCCAGACTGCAGCTCGGGATTCCAACAGCGCCTATCAGTCGTGACGAGAGCGTGAAGCAGCAGCAGGAAGACTCGGACAACGAGCAAGTGTCGCCTTCTCGAAGCGATTCGAGTTTTGAATCTGTCGGTGCAGGTCGCTCCTCGTTTTCGCGGGTCACGTTCGCTCAAAGTCGAACAGAGACGCGAGAAGATTTTGGCGTTGAAACACTACGCCGGTCTTCAGGATTGATAAGGTAAGACAGATTGTGTTTGGCTGGTTCTGCTTTTGGTATGCGTGTATGACTGACTCAATGTGTCATTCTTTACAGAGATGAAGACGAGTCGTTCCAAGCAAACAAGCAGTCTTTCTCCAACACGAAAGAAAATGCAGAGCCAAACTCTCATATCCACAATGCTGAAAGCGATGACGAAACCCTTAGCGGCAGCCAATTGAATCACCAGCCACGACCAGTCCCAGCGCCAAGATCGCCATTGCCAAAGGACAGCGATTTGGAGCAACGCGACCGATCCAACTCAAGTACAGGCCTGCGTAGCTGCTGTAAGTCGCAGGCGCTGTTGACAATTCAGCATCAACAAATCCTTGAGAACCAGCAACGACAACTCCACGAGATGCAAGAGCAGATCGCGCACCTTCGTCGGCTCTTGGACGCAACAAAGAACATGGAAGCTGGAGGCAGTGGCGAATTCAGGACCAGTCCTGTGACGGAGCCAGAGTTTGTCCGCGAACCTAGCGAGAGAGTGGAGCAGAAATTTCAGGCAGTGGATCGCAACATGGACGAAGAAAGCCTTGTTGACGAGCAAAGCTTTGCGCGCTCCGGCTTTGCAGATGACGAAGAGCAAGAAAGAGAGATTGAGGATGACAGAGATCGTGGTGAGGATGCTGAAAGCTCGCTGCATTTGTCTTCGATCAGCAACTCGTCGATGCGATCCGATCTATCCTCGTTGTCGTCCTCTTTGGTCGGAAAGAGACTGAAAGCGAAGCTCAGGAATTCCGGAAGCGGCTTGAACCAGTTTGCTCAATCCCGCGGATCAGAAGCCAGCTCGGCATTCATGGAGAGAGCATCGCTCCATGGTGATGATGCAAATGGAGTGGCGGTCGATGAGAATCAGGCTGAAACGAGAGATGAAGAGCGCTTTCGCGAGCGTGACTACGCAGAGGAACCTCATGATGCGGCTGGAGACGACAGTGACAGATTTGCTCAAGATAACAATGACGCAAGGGAGTTCCACCTGAGTGAAGAAGAGAAAGTTGACGAAAGCGACTCGGATGAGGAATCCCAGATCCAAGAACCGCCAATCGAGAAGCTGCTGATGCCAGAGCAGTACATGAAGAAGAACGGCGCATTCGTGGATCACCACGGCGGTTGCTTCACTGCCCCCACATCGGATCTGCACAGCTTTTGCGTCCCGCGCATCAAGTTCACAAACGAGACGTCGTCGGGCTACCTCTCGGACTCGGAAGACGAAGAGATCCGACTCATCGAGCAAAAGTACAAGCGACTGTTGATGTCGTGAGGTGTCATGTGTCACCAAGAAGAACAGCAGCTGCAGAGTGTGGTTGCGATAACTTAATTCCAAGTCAAGTGAGTTCGTACTCTGCGTAAAGGTATTTGGAGTTTTTGATTGGTTGACTACCCTTGCTGTTCATTTCATCCCATCACAAGCTGATTCGAGCCTTGGTTATCGATCTGTTCACCATCGGTGTCGCAAGAATGCGAGTTTGTCGCCATCATCATCGTGGATTGAGGCTTCGCTTCGAGAAGCAGACGACGCAAGTGGTGATTCTCGGAAGTGAGCGACGCGACGAGGGCCTCGAGTTCCAGAATCCGAGCGTCTTTCGCTTCAGCCTGGCGCTTCGTGTCTTCGACTTGCAGAAACAGTTTGTGCACGACGCTCTCGACAGAAACACGCTCCTCACAGCAGCTACTGCTGTTACCATCGCTACAGTTGCCAGTTTCAGGATCTTCATCGTTTATGACAGCCCATGCATCGCGCTTCAACTGGATGGAGACTCGGCGTTGCAGTTCAAGCACGCGCTTTTGCTTCTCGGCTGCACTGATGAGTTGTCGCGGAGCTTGAGGACTCGCATTTTCCAAAGACGCTCGTTCAAACGCTCGCGTCAGCAACCTCAGACTCTTGATCTCGACTCGCAGGCGCCACGTTGCCACAAAATTGCAGAAAAATCGCTTCAGGACGCGCGACGCATTCAGGATTCCTGGAAGTACAGCAGATTCATTCTCAAGTTCACGCGGAACTTCCATGAGCATGCTATGCTGAGCGCAAGGTTCGATGCATCGCGCTGTTTCAAAAAATGTGTGAGGACTTGAGGGCAAAAGCAGAGATTCACAGGGCGATTGACACATGGGGTTACGATATTTTTGTACTCACATTTTTTTTTAATTTGTGACACCCAGTGCTCATCATGTTCATGCTGCCAGCTCGCTGCTAGGACTCGCGCTGACTCCGTTCATTGATAGAGACGGGGCGACCGAGGAAGACATTGCCGGTGGCTTGACGTAGACGAGGTATTCCACTGGGAACTCAAACACCGTGGGCTGCGATGCTGGAGCCACTTGCCCATTAGCCCCTGACGGATGAACGAGAACTCGGAATCGGTTCAAATCGTAGACGCCGGAGCTCATGAAGCACGCCTTGAGCTTGATCGTCTCTTGGGAATTCGGCGCGAGCTCCACGATCTTCTTCTTTGTCACGCCAGCCCAGAAGAAGTGCGGGGACGCAGCACCAACAACGGGACCAGCAAACGGGAAGCTCGCACTTTGCTTGCCAGCCCCAGACGCTGCTTGCTTGCCTTCGCTTGGATGGAGCATCTCCAAAGTGAAGTCGATCGGCGATGAGCTGGCAGAGCAGTCGTTTCGAATCGTCATGAGAATGTCGAGCTCTGCGAAACTCAGACCAGAGGCAGCGACGCCACCAGCAGATTTCAGTGAAACCGTGTCTGCGTACTTGAGCGTGACGTTCAGCGGGCACGCGTTCGGGCGAAGCGGCGAGCGCACTTTGATCGGAGTCACGTTCGCCTGGCCGATCACGCGTCGCCGAACACTGTTCTCAGTCGACCAGACCAGCACGAGGTGACCGTCGACATCTGGCAAAAACAGCAGCGCATCTCGCGATGTGGGCTGCGGGTCTCGCTTCTCCTCTTCAACCTGCTGCTGTGCCTGGTCTCCGTGCTGCTGACTCTTGAGCGCCTTGTTCTCACGACGCACGCTCTGGATCGTCCGGAACCCGCCGCCGCCGCGCTTCCCATCATTGCCGGAGCCACTCCCATCCGCTGTCGCTTGTGCCGCGTCTCGCACGAGTTCGCGGGCATTCTCGATACAGAGAAACTGCTCCACTGGGAGCTCGCCGATCACGTCAGTCAAAGCGCCTTGCGAGTTAAGCTGGAGAGAGCACGAGTTGAATGCTGACGAAGTAGATTCTTGGTCCTTCCGAGGAGTCACTCGGAAGTAGCTCGTGCTCGCTTCTTGGAACCCCAACTGCGTTGAATCACGAGCGCCACTGCTTACTCCTGCTGCTGCGTCCTTTGAAATCGGCGCTGGAAAGCACTCAATCTTCCAGGAATTGCTCAAGCACATCAGGGTTTCTAGTCGGACCGGATCTTGATGGTCGACGTTCCCGTCTCGTCGCTGGTTCTGCACAGTCACACCGAGAATGTACTCACCACTTGCTCCAAAGCTTGGGTCAACGGAGTACGCCATGTTCACGCACGGGAGCAGGCTGAGGTCGAATCCCATCCTCACAGTCCGGAACAATGGCGCTACACCCATGGTGGTGGTAGCTTGTACATTCTCAGACGCCTTTCTGTACCGAAACACGAGTCGTGGATGAAGTCTTCCTGGTTGCAGCCCTCTCGCCCACACGACCAGCTTCTTGCTTTCCCCTGGAGCCAACTTCACGCCACTCAAGTCCAGCACTTCCCCGTTTGCACCAATGTAAGACGCGAGCTTGTCCGGAGTCGCAGCATTCCCACCCTCCGTAGTAGTGGTGGACACGCACAAAAGAAGATCCGAGCAGCACAACTGAAGACCCGCGAGCTCCGCCGTGCCGCTATTCACCAACGTCACATCCATCTTGATAATCTCACCGACGTACGCTTCAGAAGGAGCGCTCTTAATCTGCACACCGAGCCACGGCATCGGGCCGATCACATTCGCAATCAAGCTCGTGTTTGGTGCGCGTGCGCGCGCTTCTCTGTTTGCTCTCGTGTCTTGCAGCAGCGGTCCTGGGATATCGAAAGCGTGCTCTCCATGCACGTCACCTCCACAAATCGACCATCGCACACCGATAAGACGCAGCACGCCGCGGACGTTTGGAGTGACAGCAAGGCGCACACGCTCTTCGCTGCATGGGAGGAGCTGGAGGTTGACTCGGTCGACTGTGATGCGGTCTTCTCCTTGGGCAAAGCTTGAAGATGCTTCGCCTCCTTGATCCAACTCGGGGACATCAAACACTTCACCGCTCTTCTCACCTGAAGACTCAAACTTACCGAAAAGATGGATGTCTTCCACGTCGACGGCACACGACAGCGCGTTCTTCATGACGAACTCCACGTAGATTTTCTCACCCAGTGCATAGTTTTCAGGCTTCTTCAGCTGGTTCCTCTTGTTGCGGAACGTCACGTTGAACGTCGCGGGTTGGTGCAACCAGCTGCTCTTTCGGTTTCCGTTGTCGCGGTTCGCACCTCCTGCAGCTGCAGCTGACGCTGCGAGCTCTTCACTGAGCGCGAATTGGTGAATTTGGTTCTGCTTGTCGAGCGTCTGCTCCAGCTCCTTCCAGCGGTCGAAATCCGTCGGGTTGCCATCGATCTCGCGGTTGATCCCAAACGCGTTCACGGGCGAAAACACGACCGTGGACTTGTCGTCCAGCTCCGGCATGCACAGGTTCTTCACCAGCAGCTTCTTCGTGTTCTGCGCCTCATTCTTGATCAGGATCGGACCGCCTCGCGAGATCGAAACAGCCGCGGAATCGCCGCTCGCCCCCAGAAACTCCTTGACGATCAGCCCAAACTCGTAAAGAAGCGCCTCTTGCTGACTCGCAGAGTTCCTTCCCGTGCCAATCAGCTTGAGAAACAAATTAATCGACGCGATCGGATCGCTCAGCCGGTTCGCCTGCTGCGCAAGCGTGAAGTTGATATGGTCTTCGACTTGGAACCACCCGCTGCAGTCGTAGATCGCACGCGCCAACGCATAGCATCGCGCAGAGTGCGGGCTGTGGCCAAGCGAGTCGTACACGTGGCCCGCCATGACCATGCGGAAGCCGTACTTGCGAAACTTTGGTTGTCTCGACTGGATATCGCACAGCGCCGCGCGCTCCATGAGCACCGCCGAACAGATGCCCTGCTCCATCGTGGATCCTCGGATCAACGCCGCCGACGCGCTGTCCATGTAGTCCGTAAACAGCCCCGAGTGGCTGAGCGTGTTGTAGATCTCGCCCGCGATCACCGCGGCGCGCACCGCGAGGCGCGCGGTCGCCAAGTTGTTGCCCTTCACGTAGATTGCGGTCGCGGACTCGAGCGCGTTCGTCATCTGCATGGGCGAGCCCTTCGTGAGCAACAGGCAGAGCGCGATCATCTCGTTCGCGTTCGCGCAGTGGAAAGTCGACTTGTCCGACTTGTAATCGTCGCGCACGAGGCGGTACATCTGCAGCGCGAGCTCGTAGTCGTGCACCATGAATGCTGTGTCCGCGAGCAGCCGGGTCTGCGCTTCGATCGAGTCGCACCGGTAGGTCACGGAGCCGTTGCTCGAATTGCCATTGGACGAACGCGCCGAGAGATCTTTCGGTTTGCGCAGCCAGGACTTGAACACGTTCTTCACGCCTTTCTTCATCGCAGACACGATCTCGTTCAGCTGGAAGATGCGCGCTTCCAGCGCCGCGAGCACGAAGCGGAGTCCAAACTCGCGCACGAACGCGTTCACGCGCGTGAGGTCATCGCTCGAGAGCAAGCCGCCGGTGCTCTCGATCACCTGCGGGAAGCTGCCGACATTGCCTGGGAACAGCGGGCGGCGCACGTACGGGTGCACGTCCCAAATGCTCGCGTTCTGCGGGTTCGCGTGCTCTGCGGAGAGCGAGTTGAGGCGCAGCACGCTGCCGGCGTTCCCGGGAATCTGCAGACTCTGCAGGATCGCCTCGGGGTCGATCGACGTGCCCTCTGCTTCAAAGTTGTCGTGCACGACCAGGTAGTACTTGGGGATGTTTGGGTCGTAGAGTCCCTGCAGGAACACCGGAGGTAGGTTGCGCGCCGCCGCGAGCTCTTCGAAGCAGTGGCGCGGGTTCCCGTCCGTCGACGACGCCACGAGCAGCAGCGCCGCCGGGTGGCACATCATGCTGTACTCCTCGCAGCGGAACGTGTCGAGCAGCGTGCGCTTGAACTCGCGGTACCACGGCAGCGGGTCCGTGTTCGGCGCGTTGTTGCCGTCGGGCGACACGCCGATCGCGCGCAGGTAGATCGGCACGTCGTCCACGCTCGTCACTTTCGGGATATCAAGATCGATCGTCGACGACACGCCGCTAAAGCTGTTCCTGCTACTGTTGCTGTTGTTGCTGCTGCTGCCGGGCGGGTTGCGCATGACCTCTTCGTTGATCAGACGCGTCGCATCCTGGAGCCCGAGCGTGCCGAACTGCGTCGCGGACACGAAGCGGAAGTTGAAGTCCGCGAGCGTGAACTGGTGGTTCACGGAGCGCAGGGGCGTGTCGGCCTGCGCGACCATCGAGAAGCCGTTGAGCAGGTCCGCGAACGACAGGTTGTTCTTCTGCGCGATGCGCTCCACCTCGGGGGTCGTGCACGTGAGCACGATCGGCGCGAACGTCTCCTGGACCCATTTCTCCATGCGCTCCATCGCTGCGAAATCGAGCGAGTGGTGTGAATCAGGAGATGAGAGGGGTGTCTATGCAAAGAGCAGTTCAGTGGCTTGCTCGTGGACAGGGGCGGGCAGGCGCGCACGGATCGTAGGCGAGGCAGCAAGCGGCGTTCTTCGCACCTGGGAACGTCCTTCCTCACAGTGGATGCTTCTTGCTTGCTTTCTGCTGCTTGTGAGGGCGGATTTCTGTGAGGTTTCGAGTGAACGCAGCTTCATTATCAAATGTGAGAGACTTGGAATCAACATACCAAAAACCTGTAAAAGATTCTGATTACATCCTACCAGGAAGGTTTGATACATTTAATTATGCAAATCTTACGAAACCATTCATTTTTTTTAACCCGGTACAACACCGTTCCGGCACCTGATGCTCGAAGGCGTCGATGACGCCACCCGGAAGGAGACCTGTGGCTGCAAGAGCGCGTTCGAGCTGTGGAAGACGCTCAAATCGGCAAACATACCAGCTTTCCGATACATGGAAGTCGGGCTCTTGCAGCGCAAATTTACTCGAGCTACTACATGAAGAGCAAGACGATGGAGGAATAGCTCAACCAAATTCAAAATAGATTTAGTTTACCACACGATCCTGTTCGTCACTATGAAAGGATCGTTTATGCACAGCATACTTGGTTTTACTATCAATTGGTTCGCGAAGGTGCAGAAAATCATTCATAAACACTTTGTTTGAAAGAGTTTATTCTTTTGCAAACATATTTCGACATTTCAAAAACAACATTCACAACTGAAGGTTGGAAAGGCAAATGGTTAATCGGTAGGGTAATCGGAAGGGTAGAAAAAAGAATCTTTTATATTATTGAGCTTGAATTACCCTTTTTGCCTTGATTTTTATGAATTGAGCTGTAGGACCCTTTTTTACTGACTTTTTATGCATAAGGACCTAAAAGTAGGCCAAAAGAGGGCATCGGTCCACAACCACAACCAACTCCTGGTTGGTTGTCCAGAAAAGAACCTTTTCTGACATGCTTTAGCCAATCAACAACGAGTTTGAAGGAAGCGAGCAGCTGGCGGGTTTTCGTTTTTCTTTCACACTCGCGGGTTCTCGACCCAGACCCGGGTTTCATCTCGCACTTGCGAATTGTAATCACGATTTGATCATGACACTGGATTTTCTATCGCGGGTGGGTTTTGCTTTCCCAGCAAACCCCAACATCGGATCAGAACCCGAGGACCCGTTTCCTTCCAAGTCGCAGCGTGTGCTACGCGCTTCCTTCCTTTTCTCACTCACCAACTCAACACACAAACAGCAGCAGGAAAGCAAGGAAAGCCTGCAGTTCAGCGGAACAAAGCGAACGAACACGCTGGAAAGAGCCCATCGCCTCCAGCACAAAGCAACCAACAGAGCAACAAGCACAAGGCAAACAGACAGCAACCAAGGCACCATGAGCAGCAGCAACGCCGACCTCGTGATCGACACGAACAAGAACGTGAACTGGATGGATTCGCGCGGCTTCTGGACGTTCTACGGACTCCTGCTCGGCTCGCTCTACATGGCGACGCCCGTGCTCGTGCCGTCCCCGCACAAGTGGACCGTGGTCAACGTGCTCCACGGAATCGTACGTACCATGTTTGTGTGTGTATGTATATGTGTGGATTGTGTTGGACTCGCAAGATACTGGGGAGCTCGTGCTCCCTATGCATCGCATGCTCTCTTGGTCGTTCGTTCGTATTTTTGGACTGCGCGAGCGCATGTCGCTGGAAAAGGCGATGGAAAACTCGCACAAGCTCGAAAAATGAACGAATGAGAGAGCTTGCGGCCGATCTTGATGGGGAAGGATGAGGAAGGTGGAGCAAGGAGTTCATTTTGCTGACCTTCTCTGTGTGTTTATGACCGGTCTCTCTTGTGATCCGATTTTGTTAAACAGGTGACCTTTGGCATCATGCACTGGATCAAGGGCTCGCCAGACGACTCGAACTCGATGGGCGATTACCGTGAACTCACGTTCTACGAACAGATCGACCAGGGCCACCCGTGGACTGGCACGAAGCGATTTCTGATGATTGTGCCGACTGTGCTCTTCATGCTGGCCTCGATCACGACCGACTACGACACGGTGCACCTCTGCATCAACTTCCCGATCTGGGCGACGCTGATCCTCGCGAAGCTTCCAGAACTGGACCGCGTGCGGATCTTTGGCATCAACTCGACGGTCGGCATTGACGACGTCGTGAAGAAGGGCAAGAACGAATAAGCAAGCGCAAACGGAACGAGTGCAAGTACGAAAAAGCAAGGAGGATGGATGATCGGACGATTATGAGAACACCAAGCGACAAACAAAAAGGCCAAGTAGCGTATCTGTGAAGGAAGAAGCCACACCCCACCAATTATCAATAAGAAGCTCATTATTCTGTGCATTGCTTTGCGTAAGAAAGAGGCGAATGGCTTCGTTTGTTAATGGATGCCATCACTTTCGATGTCGTTATGGATCATTTTGAGCTACAACTTGTCGATGCGATGCTAGGAAAAAAGGGAAGCGAAGAACAAACAAACCCACATGGAAATATCTTTCTTTGAACACGCTCAATGGTCGTTCACTTGCTCAAATATAGATATTAGATTAAAACATGAAATTCCAAACAAGGCAGGGCGATGATAGTCATCCCGCGTATCTTCTTCGCTCTTCTCTCTCTCTCTCTCTCTCTCTCTCTCTTCCTCTCTGTTTGTCCGCTTCGTCTCTTGCTCTCTCCAGATCTCCTGACAACTGGTGATCCACACAGCTCTCCGATTGTTCTGACCTCGTTGACCACCACGCGATCAGTCACTCTCATCCAGCTGCTTGCTCGCTTGTAACAATGCTCCGCGCTGAATGCTTCCTGGCCGGTGCCTTGGCGAGCACGAGCAATACTGGCTGGTAATATGCTTGCTTAGCAGCATCCGCTGTTCTTCGCCTTCTGGTTCGTTGGTGGCGTGATCGGGAACGTTTCTCGCTCCGGCTGGTGCGCGTTCTTCGGGAGGCGCTTGGCGATCGCGACGAAAAGGTCCTTCACGTTCACCGCAGTCTTCGCCGACGTCTCCATGTGCAGGATGTCGTTGTCTTCTGCGTACTGGTGGGCTTCTTCAAACTCCACTTTGCGACGGGCTTCCAGATCCGCTTTGTTGCCCGCGAGAGCGATCACCACGTTCGGGTCACCGCGACGTTGCAGCTCTTTGACCCACGATTTCGCACCAGTGAAGGAATCCTGTGATGTCACAAGCGACAGAAGAACACCATAGAATCTTTAGTATGGGAGGACGACCGTCGCCACAGTTAGCACTGAGAGAAACGTCGTACCTTGTTTGTGACGTCGTACACGACAATGGCAGCAGCAGCGCCGCGGTAGTACATCGGCGCCAAACTGCGGTATCGCTCTGTACAAATACAGAAAAGCAGTGTCAGTCAGTCACGTCGGGCTTCCTCGATTCCACCTCACGACGTCGTTCGCCATGCAAAGACAGCAAGCACCAACCTTGTCCAGCGGTATCCCAGATCTCAAACTTCACCGTGAGACCATCGTCTAAGCCCACAGTCTGGGTCAGGAACGCAGCTACAGTTCCACAAACACAAGCGCCAGTTAGTCTCGATGTCATTCCCCATGTATCCATTTCCATCCACAGCGAGCGCCTTTGTGCTTCTCCCCATTCGTCCTTCGCGCGTGCTCTCTCACACGCACAAGTCATTACCTCCGATCGTCGGCTCCTGGAACTCAAAGAACTCGTCACGCACGAACCGCACAACGAGACAGGACTTGCCGACGGCCGTGTCGCCCAGCAGCACCAGCTTGAAATGGCACGTCTTTCCTTGCGCCATCTTGTTTGCTTCTTGGTGTTCTTGTGGTATGAGGAGGAGGTGTCGAGCGCCTGCCTGTCTGAGTGCGTCTATGTGGCGGGAGTGGATGAAATGAAATGCGCGACGATGGAAAAGCCGCTTTGTCGTGGGGAGCTGTTCCTGGTGGTTGAACGAGCGCGCGCGCTTAGCCTTCTGGTTGCGTTGGTGGCTTTCTCTTCAAGAAGCTTTTCTGTTGTTCTCCCACACAAAGACAACAGACAGACAGAAGAGCACAGCGCAAGAGAGAGAGAGAGAGAGGAAAGGAAGAAGGGCAAAGCCGCGAAAAAGCGGGCGACCCACAAACCCGCAAAACCCATCGACCCGCCACTTTGTGACACACACACAACCAGACACAATAATAATATGAGAGAAAACCAGAGAGAACCCGTCGTGCAAACGGAAAAAAAAGGGAGAGGGAAAGAGAAGCGGGACATGTTGGGGGGGAGTGTTGCTAACTGTACGCTCTTCAGTCGGGTGGGTGGGTTTGAGTTAGGAGGAGATGAAACCCGTCAGACCCATTTTGGACCTGGATGATGGGTTGGAAAAGCAAAAAGCGAACGCGAGGTTGTCGTTGTGTTCTTTGGATCTTTTGCCAAATCATCTTGGTTCTTGTATGGGACGGACGACGCCCAACTACCGAAGTGCGAGAAAAGTGTAGGTTGGAAGAGAACGAAATGAGAAGATCTCTCTCTCTCTCTTTTGCCCATTCTGCCTATGGTCTGCAACCTCTCCTTACCGTACTTGCAAGTTGCATTCGGAATGTGTGCGCGTACCCAAGTGAGCGCAAATGTGCACCAGTTGTTGCTTTGGCATATTGGACCTGTTGCATTTGCACCACTTCAAGTCCATCTGTCCTGAAAAGGTCCACCAGTTTTGGCCATCTGGTCTTGCCATGTTTGGACAGAGTGCATGCACTGCGGCGATCACCACACATCGCATCAGCCAGAAGCAAGAGAGATAAGCTTGTCCGGCATATGGGGCGTTTTCGCACTGGCTACCCAGGACTGCATGCAGATCCCCACTCTGATGTGATCCGTGAACAGCTCGTGGCTTCAATAGCTTCTCCATCTGAAAGGCAACAAGCGTTGGTTAGACACAGAGTGTGCTGAGAGAGCGCAGAACTGCATAGACCAGTCTTCCTTGTTCGGTGCTGACGAGATCAAACGCATACGAGTACTCGAGTGGATTTCTGATGAATGCTGGATGATGCATCACGGAATGCAAAACACCAACACCTTTCTTCCTCATTCAGTGTCAGTATATTACCATTCGGCATACGTCAAATACTCTTCTATCGCGCTCGATATGTTGTGCTTTCTTATGGGATTGGCTTGATCTGTACAGCATGGCAAACATCGTAAAATAAAATGCAAGTGTGAGTGTGAGCGACCATCTCGTGGTCTGTATGGTAAAACGCGGTAGAGTGCAATGTTCTACGTTGCGTACCTTGAAGTGCAGTGTGACCAGCGAAAACACAAAGCACTTGAGGTCCTGCACCAGATAGTAGAGCACGCGGAGTCCCTCCGGGTCTTTGCTCCCTTGAACATCCAAGAGCGAGCCGATCTTCGCGCACTATTGACATCAGGAATCGTCAGGTTCATCCACATAAAGATAACAACTGCGGGTTAGTCAAGGACATTCAAAAACACCCCATGGCTCAGCTGATGCTCTACTTACAGTGAACGAGATGTGTTCGTCGTTGAAAATGATCTCCAGCTCTTGTCGACCGACGCGGTCAGGCTCCGGCCATTCCTTGTCGTCTTCCCTGAAAGTCGCACAGCGCAACAGCATCGCACGCACGTTAGATACAAGCGCAACATTCGTGCAAACAACGTACTTGATCAACTTTGATTCGATACACCAACGCCACGTACTTTGTGATTTCGCTGTCCTCGATAATGCGCTTGAGCTCTTCGATCACAGCCTGCGACACCGTCACTGCTCCACACAGACATCATGGTTTTGCACAGAGAGAGATGTGAGCCTCTATCCAATATGTAATGGCGAAAACCAGGGAGACACAGTGACCTCTACGTACCTTCTTTGCGGATCATGGAGTCTTTCTTGTAGTTGGAGTTGTTGGCGTAGCGCAACTTGCCGTCGCTGCGGAACTCAAACTCCATGAACTCGTGCCCGAACTTGCCCTTGTGCCCAACACTACATGATCAAACAACAACAACAGTCAAAGATGCAGAGACACTTAGCGACAGGAGCAGCATGAGAGCGTCCACATGAAGCAGATGCAAAGTCGCGCACGTGCACGTACTAGTAGCGCAGGTAGAACTCGTTGTCGCCCGCCATTATCGTCGTCGGCGGCGCCTTCTTGCTTGTTGCTCTTGAAATCCTTTTTACGCAGTTGCTAGTTGCCAAAGCAAGCAAGCACTCGACCAGACACATTTATCATTTTTAGCCAATCAAAACGTAATGTTCTTATACTGTGTGGTCCACATACAATACAATAACCCAACGACTCCAGCGCCACAACACCCAACGACTCCCGCGAGCGCGCGCAAATATTTGTGTTTGTGTTTGCTTGTGTGATTGCTCTGGGTGAGTTGTGTGGAAATTACAACGCAGAAAGACACACAAGCCGCACTGTTCCACGCTCGCAGCGTTCGACGAAGCTGCTTGATAGCCCCCAGGTGTGTACGAGTGAATGTTTGTGCATCTTTATATCTGGACAGCTACATCTGTGTGTGCGCTGCCGCTGCTGTTGTGCTACGCACGCACCGGCCTTCCACATCCAACGACGCCACATGTAAAGTGCACGACAAGTATATCCTGTGCGTGTGGATCTAGCGCGTGCGCTTGAATTTGGCGTGTGTGTGTTTGCACACGTGGCGAAAGTTCATCACAACTGTCGTTCTCGTTCGTGTGTGTGCGGATGTCTTATTTTAGACTCCGCTGTCGTCGTTCCCGTTGCTGATTTCTCACGCTTGTTGAAGAACGAGCCATGGCAGAGCAAGTTCCAGTCGCCGCGCCAGACACCCCTCCTGGCGGCCAGATCCGCTCGCCCGCCGCGAAGAACAACAACCCAAAAGCGCCTGCACGACTGACTGCGAAGAAGAGACTCGCTGCCGCTGCCGCCGCTGCTGCTGGTGCGGCTGCTGCCACTACCACGGGTGGTGGCATTGTGAAGCCTCGCGTCACACGGCGCGAGCTGAAGAAGCTCACAGAGATGGACTTGGAAGAGAAGGACGAGGTTCCTGCCCACCATCTTGCCGCTGCGCAAAGCAGCGCTGCAGCTGCTATCGCTTCTTCTGTGCGTCCGTTTGGAGAGGATGCGACGAGCACGTCGATCACGCCGAGCAGCCTGCACGATGACTTTGTGAATCTGATGAAGGCGCAGGGCTTGGAGAAGATGGCGACCGAGGCGGGGCTGATGAAAGACGGCGCGCTCGTGGACATCAAGCAGGAGGTTGTGGAAGACGGCACTTTCGCTGCTGAGAGATCCGGAAACGGGAAGCGTCCGCTGTCTGCAATGAGCATGGAGGGTGGCGGAAGTCCGACCTTCGGGAGCCCGTGAGTTGTGCTCTTCTTTCTTTCGCTCGCATCGTGTGTTGCTGTTAGCGCGGTCTAACTGAACAGTCTTGTTACTGCCATCAGGTCGTCCGGAAAGAAGCGCAAGTACTTGAAAATCAACAAGGGGCTGCGTCACTTCAGTATGAAAGTCTGCCAGAAGGTCGAAGAGAAGCACATCACGTCGTACAACGAGGTCGCGGACGAGCTCGTGCGTGAGTTTGTGACGATGCGACCAAACGATTCGGTGAGTCCCATGCGCCAGCCATTATCTAATTCTCTCTGCCAGCAGCATCCACATGCAGAGCGAGGTCTCTAACCAATCTTGATTGTTCGGATATATGCAGGTGTATGACGAGAAGAACATTCGTCGACGAGTGTACGACGCGCTGAACGTGCTCATGGCGATGGACATTATCTCGAAAGAGCGGAAGGAGATCCAGTGGAAAGGGCTTCCGTCGAACCTTCAGCACGACACAGAGATGCTCATCGTATGTTGTCGCTTTTTTTTTTGAGGGATCATGCATTAATCGTTTTCTCACCAGACACATTGGTTTCCTTCTTTTATTGCAGGCGGAGAGGAACGAGCGCTTGAAAAGCCTGGAGCAAAAGAAACAGCATCTTCAAGACTTGCTGGTTCAGGTTGGTGGACAGAAAAGGCTGAACTGGTTGCTTATCTACCGGCACACTAGCTAACAACACAGTGTTGATTTCTCTGTCTTTATGCCCAATGTGCAGCAAGTGGCGATGAAGAACCTGCTGAAGCGCAACGCTGCGCGCAAGAAAGCAGAGACCGCGCCGTCTGTCGGGGATGCTGCTGATGCGACTGATGCTGCCACCGTCGCAAGTGATGAAGGGCGGATCTTCTTGCCGTTCATCGTCGTGAACACGGGCAAAGACACGGTCATCCAGTGCGAGATGTCGGAGGACCGACAGGACATTTTCTTCAACTTCAGTGCGCCGTTCGAGATCAACGACGACACGGAGATCCTGCGGAGGCTCAACCTGCATCAGTGCCAGTACTCGGAGCTCAAGCAGATGGTGCCCGAGAAATTATTATCGTACTTACCCGCCGAATGCGAAGCCAAGAGCGAAGAGAACTGACGGACTGGCGGATGGCGGCCGGGAGAGATCATCAAGCACTACCACCCCATGCTCATCACAAGAGCCGACCACATTCTCAAACATTGTTCTGTCGCTAAAATGGAACTGGGGATACTGCAGCATCTGGAGATTAGCGTTGGGGCTCAAAATCTGTATTCTGTATTAGTCTAATGTATTTCTTCTCTTTAGTATGAGAGAGACTATGTAGCAATGTCGTTTGTAAATATTAACTCTGTTGTTGCGCTACAACACCAGCATTCAGGGACGACGCAACACTACAAGTCTTGGTTTGTCCGCACCCGCATGTAGTGTTGTCGCCATCATTCGCTTTCGCTCTCTCACTCTCTCACTCTTGCAGCATCCGTCGGTCGATCAGCGCGTCTCCATGGCCGAACCTTCTTCATTCTCGTCCAACTTCACAAGTAAAAAGTTGTTGTTTCTCGACCACTTGGAAAGCACCAAGCCAGCAGTCGTGAACTTGTCAACTCTTCTTTACGAGCTCTTCTTGCTTCTCTGTTCGTCCTGCGACGACGTCCGCATACGATCGTCCCGACGGTTGTGTCTGTGCGCTCTTCGTCATTGCGGACGTCGTAGTTGCTGCTGCTGTTGTGCTTGCACTGCTCGCATCTGCCGCGAGGAAGACCTACTCGTCGTCCACGTCCGCGTCTCTCAGCAGCGACGTGTCCTTGACTTCCACAGCGCAGTACGACGAATTGACGGCAATGACCTTCTGGTCGTGGACCGCATTGCTCGCAGTTGTAGAGTCCGAGCTCCTGCTGCTGCCGTACAGGAAACGTGGCAGAATCGGTTCGAGCATGCTTTGTGGCTTGTGGAATGTTCTTTCTTGTTCTTTTTCTTCGCTTGCTCCTCTTCTTGCTCTTCTTGTGTCTTGCGCCTGGTGATTTCAACAATGAGCGTCCGCTGTGCCTCTGTCTGCTTGTCGTAACCTGTCGCTTCTCTTAGAAAAGCCGCCGTCTCTGTTTCTGTTTCTGTCGCTGCTGCTCTGCGCTTCTTTCCCTTGCATTCGTGTCATTCCTTCCTTTCTCGCATTCTCTCTTGTTGCCTCATGGCTTCAACCGTGTGAAAGGCAACATGCAACCCGAGACCCTTCCGATCTTCATTTTAGCCAATCAAATGCGCGGATTGACCTCTCCCTCCAAAAAATCGCGAGCATGATCACCAACATTGATCGTAAATGACAGGGTATTCATTTATGAAACTCACTTACCGGGTTACACTCTCGCTTGCGTTACTTCAATCTGGTCAATTTCGACAAATATATTCCTTTTAGCAATGGATTGAGTTTAAAAGGTTCTTACGGGCATTTTTGGCGCGCTCTGGGCTTTGCGGGACTCTGTATTTTTGTATGGGAGGCAATATCATGGCGGATGACAGCGCAGCAGTGGTGGCGGTGGTGGCGGATGGCGCCAGCGCCGTGGCGCCCATTACGACTGAGACAACAGCGACGGAGACGATGGCGTCAGCCGTCGTAGAGACGACAACCATGACGGTGTCGACCACTACGACAACGTCGACGACTGTCGTGGAATTGGAAGCGACCGCCGAATCCACTACCAGCAGCGCGGAAGCGACGGCAGTGAAAGATGAGGATGCCGCCGCCGTTGAGCAGAGCGTGAAGCAAGAAGAAGACGCTGATGCGACTGAGAAGCGCGAGACGCCTGACGAGCAGGACGGCGATGCTGCTGCGAAGCACACGCACGCATCCGCTGCAGTAGAGACGAGCAAGGATGAGAGCGCGGTGGATGTCGTTTCGATTGCCCCTGCAGGAGACGCGAAGGATGCAGCGGTCTCTGTTGCGATGGATGCGGATCAAGACAGTGGCAAGAGCGATGCTACCGAGGAGCTTGAGAGGAAAGAAGAGGGTGGTGAACGCGCGGCTGCCACCTCAGTAGACGCTCCAGTAGCTCAGCAAGAGCCACATACACCGGTAGACAAAGAGAGTGCTGTTGCTGGGAAGCGAAAAGAGATTGAGCCTCCTGCCACAGATGCGACGACTCAAGACGCATCATCGAGCGCTCAAGAAGCCGCCCCAAAGAAGCAAAAGACCGAGCCCAAAGACACCGTCAAAGCGGAGACTCCTGCTCCAATTCCGACACCTGGATCAGCACCACAAGCAGGAGCAGCATCAGCAGCTCCATCAGCGCACCAACAACCGCAAGTCACGACTGAGAAAGCCCCCGAGACCAACGTCACGCCTGCTCCGATCATGATCTCGCGCGATGACATGGCGAAGATGGAGGAAGACGACGGGC
Source organism: Globisporangium sylvaticum (assembly GCA_023334975.1). NCBI lineage: Eukaryota > Oomycota > Peronosporomycetes > Pythiales > Pythiaceae > Globisporangium > Globisporangium sylvaticum. The sequence goes on from JAADVK010000016.1 coordinate 42,174, forward strand.
TCGTGAAGTTTGACGTCATCACGAACGACGGCACGCCGGAGCACATGATCCAGCTGACCACGCTGAAGAACATTTTCGCCAAGCAGCTGCCAAAGATGCCGAAGGAGTACATTGTGCGTCTCGTGTTTGATCGCAACCACCGGTCGATGGTGATCCTCAAGAATGGCACGCACGTGATCGGAGGCATCTGCTACCGTCCGTTCTTGCCCAACCATTTTGGGGAGATCGCGTTTTGCGCGATCAATGCGGCAGACCAAGTGAAAGGCTACGGCACGCGGCTGATGAACCACCTGAAGGAGTTTGTGAAGCGGGAGGGGATCACGCACTTCCTCACGTACGCCGACAACTACGCGATCGGGTACTTCAAGAAGCAGGGGTTTGCGAAAGTGGTGTCCATGCCGCGACCAAACTGGTTTGGCTACATCAAGGACTACGACGGCGGCACTCTGATGGAATGCACGATCCACTACCAGATCGACTATTTAAGGATCACGTCCATGGTGCACAAGCAGCGCAAGGCGATCCAGGACAAGATCAAGGAGCGCTCGCGAGCGCACATCGTCTACCCTGGGCTGGAGAAGTTCGCGGAAGGTCGGCTCATGGACATCTACATGATTCCTGGCGTCAGTAAGTCAACCTCTGCGTGTTCTTGTACTGCATGCATGTATGTTACATTGGGTATGGGTGCGACTGCTAACAGTGGCTTTGTAATGATATGCAGAGGAAGCTGGATGGTCTCAAGCGACTATTAGAAACAGTCGCATTGGGTACGCTTGCAACACTATCTGTGCGTTTGATCCATGCGATTCATGCGTACTTACAAGTCACTTTGTTCTGCATCTTTTTCTTTAGCACCCGTGACCCTGGCAGTCTCAAGACGCAGCTGACCCAGCTCTGGAAAGCTGTGTCGAGCCACCGCAGCGCGTGGCCGTTCCATGAGCCTGTGGACACGACGATCGTCGTCGACTACTTGGAGTACATCAAGGACCCCGTGGACCTCTCGCTGATCGCGAAGCGCATCGAGAGCGGACAGTACATCTCGAAAGCCGCTCTGCGCGCGGACCTGGACAAAATGATCGAGAACTGCACGATGTACAACACCCCCGACACCAACTACTACAAGTACGTAGTAGCTCTACGCTGGTGATACGTGATGCAATGTGGAACTACGTGTAGCTAACCGAGTGATCTCTGAACACAAACACTAACAGGGCGGCAAAGGATCTCCAGGAGTTTATCGAGCGGCGCATCCAAATCCGAGACCCGTCGAAGCAATAAGCGTCTCACAATTTCCGTTTACACTGGAGGGAGATTGGCGGGTGACATTGTCGCAGCAGATCCGGTTGCTACAAGAAGAAGAAGCACACTTGTCACTCAGGTTCCACAAGGCATCGCTAGATCATTTTCTCAATGAAATAACAAAACAAAGACAATTTCCATTTGGATAGCAAGCGTCTTCACGAACTCAGCCATGAATGGGTTCGCAAGACTTTGGTTGTCTCGTGTTGCCTGACTCTTTCCGAAAAAATGTTGCACGAAGGTCGCTCGAGTGGCAGCACCCAACCCAACCCGCCACTTCCAACATGAAGCTGCCAAGATGTATCACCATTATCATCGCAAAGAGCTCCTCAAAAAGCAGCAGCAGCAGCATGAGCAGTGTGGAGAGTGCGGCGCGCACAGGGAGTACTGAGAGCCTCGCGAGCAACGGCAATGGCGTGAACCTGGAAGAGATCGACTTCGACGAGCTGGACGACTACCTGGAGCTCTTCCAGCAGGACGGGATCATCAAGGAGGCGCTGTCCAAGGGTGTGGACCTGCGCCAGTACGCGCAGCAGATCGACCAGGAGCTGCGCGCCGCCGAGATCGACTCGGTCTCGCAGTACGTGATGAAGTCGGAGGACATCGTGGAGCTGCACGACCAGGTGCAGGAGTGCGACAACATCCTCGCCAAGATGCAGGAGATGCTGCTGGGCTTCCAGGCGGACCTGGGCGGCATCAGCGACGAGATCCGCCACCTGCAGGACGAGTCCATCGGCATGAACGTGCGGCTCAAGAACCGCCGCGAGGCCGAGGACCAGCTCAAGCGGTACCTCGACCAGGTGGCGCTGGCGCCGTCGCTCGTGACCACAATCGACGACGCCGAGGTGAACGACGCGTACCTGCACGCGCTCGTGACGCTCAACGGCAAATTGAAGTACGCCGCGCTCCGGGAACCCGACCCGGCGGGCTCGTCGTTCGATCTTGTACCTTCCCAGACTGCCGCATTCCGAGAGGTCGAGGCCCAGTTGCAGAAGCTCAAGGCGCGTGCAGTGACGCGTGTGCGCGAGTTCCTGCTCGCGAAGATGAACGAAGTGAAGAAACCCAAAACGAACGTGCAGATGGTGCAGCAGAACACGCTGCTGCCGATGAAGTACCTCATCACGTTCCTCACGGACAACGCACCCGAGGTGGAAGAGGAGTTCCGCGAGGTGTACGCGGAGGCGATGAGTAAGACGCTCACGACGGTCTTCAAGTCGTACCACACGGGGCTCATGAAGTTCTACGAAGAGGTCGCGACGCGCACGGACCTCATCGCGATCGAGGAGCAGTCGCTCAAGGGCATTTTCAGCTCGCGGGTGAACTTGACCAAGCGCAACGACACGTTCTCCATGGGCGACCGCGAGAAGATCCTCGAAGCCGCCGCGGCGCCGCCGCTGATCCTGCACGTCGCGCAGCAAGAGAACCACAAACTGCCCTACGAAGCGATCTTCCGCAACGTGCAGCAGCACCTCATGAACTCAGCGACCTCCGAGTACCTCTTCCTGATCGACTTCTTCAAGCCGAGCTTCGGAGACAACCTGCTGCGCTCGCGAGATCTGTTTCTGCGCGTGTTCGCGAAGACGCTCTCGTCCTGTCTCGAGAACCTCGAGAACTACCTGTTCACGTGCTACGACGCCGTGGGGCTGCTGCTCATGATCCGACTGACCTACGCGCAGCGGCTCGTGATGGAGAAGCGCCGCATCCCCGTGCTGGATTCGTACTTTGACCGCGTGACGCTGCTGCTCTGGCCGCGCTTCAAGGCCGTGTTCGACCTCAACCTGCTGAGCGTGAAGAACGCCAAGGTGAAGAAGCTCGGCGCGATCGACCTGCACCCGCACTACGTGATCCGGCGGTACGCCGAGTTTGCCGCCTCCGTGCTGAGTCTGAGCATGTACACGCAGCAGCAGAGCGGCAGCGACGAGATCGCGATCTCGAGCGCGCAGATGCACGAGAATGGCGCGGGTGACATGGTGCTCAACAACCTCGCGATGCTGCGCGACGAGATCCTGAGCCTGCTTGCGCGGCTGGCCGAGCAGCACAAGAACGCGAAGGACAAGTGCGTCTTCCTTGTGAACAACTACGACCTTGTGCTGTCGCTCTTCCAGGAAAGGCGCATCATATCGGAGGAAACGTCCAAGCTCGAAGAGCTCCTCGCCGACCAGCGCGAGCGGTTTGTCGAGGAAGAGCTGCTCACCTGGTACGCCAAGCTGATCCAGTTTGTGCGCCACAACGAGAGCCTCACGCTGGGCAAGAGTAGCGGAGGAGGACTGAACAAGGACACTTCGGCTCCCAGTGGTCCACACGAAGTGGACACTGCGCAGATCGAGAAGATCGTGCGCGAGTTCGCGAGCACGTGGAAGAGCGGCATTGAGAAGATGAACGGCAACATCATGAAGTATTTCTCCAACTTCCGCAACGGCATGGAGATCCTCAAGCAGGTGCTCACGCAGCTGCTGCTCTACTACACGCGCTTCATCGAGATCGTGAAGAAGAGCTACCAGCGCCCGCCACCGTTCGGGAACGACATTGTCACGACCCAGGAGATCCTCTACGAGATCAAGAAGTACAGCCGATCTTTCTAATGGCAGCAGTAAGTGATAGTTCATAAAAGGAAGAACTTACATGGTGATTCCTCTTTAGTAAGGGAAATGTTGTAATCTTGTTGTTGACATCTGATGATGTTATTGAAGCCTGCGAGTGTGGACAAAGAACCCCATTTGGATGGCAGGCAGCTTTGCGTTTTGAAAGCGCGCTCGCAGCTCTCTCTCTCTCTCTCGCTCTATACAGTGATGACCGCAGGCGCGATGTTGTAGCCGAGCACGCCGATGATGAGCATGTAGCCCAGCGTGACGATGAGCACCGACGTGATGAGCGAGAACGTCACGCCGACACGGAGAAAGTCCTGCACCGTCAAGTACGGTTGGCCGTGGTCGTCCAGCACCAGCAGCGAGTTGATGTTCGGGAACGACGAGAACGGCAGCGCCATCGCTAAGAAGAAGCACAAGGCACACACACACACAGAGAGAACATTATTGAGTTAGTATCTGAAAACCGTCATCATGCAACAACATCCCAGGGTTCCATGCATTCATCAAGGCATGATCGCTCACCAGCAGAGATCGCGAACGCGCAGCAGATCACTGGGATGTGCGGGTGGCCGATCTGGATACTCAGCTGTACGATGATTGGCAGCAGAATGATCGACGCGACCGTGTGCGACACGAACGTCGTCAAGCACAGCACCAGAGTGCAGAGCGAGACCGTCACGACCCAGACGCTCCCAGTCGGCAGTGCGTGGATAATCGAGTGACTCAGCGTGTCAAGCAGCCCGGAGCGTTGCACAGCCTACAAGTATTCACCAATTTGCACAATGAGAACAAGGTTAGCTTAGGTAAAGTCACAAGAAAGGCAAGGAGGCGAAACACTCACATCGCCCAAGACGTTGCCACCGCCAATCAAGAAGAGAATGTGCCACGAGAACGAGTTGAAATCGAACTGACTGAGCATGCCCGTGCCAAACATCACAAACTGCAAAACACAACGAAGATCAACAAGGTTAGAGGAAACAAAGTCGCATGACCGATAACAGCACGCGCACATTCAACCAGCCAGCTTCTTACCATGAACATGAGCGAGATGATGCCCAAGTCGCCGAACGTCATGCTCGTGACGGAGAACGTGGCCCAGAGGAAGATCGTGAGCAGCGTGAGCGCGATCACCGCGACGTGGAGGCTGCTGATCTTCTGCTTCTGATCGTAGACGATCTGCGGGATGTACTTGGCGTCTTTCGGGTCAAACACCCACAACAGGAACATCCAGCACTGTGTGTGCGTAGCATGAAGAAGAAAACATTGTGAGATACAAAGCACTCGGAGTAGCTCTTAACAGGTAGACACAATGAGCTCGTCTTACCAAAATGGTCGAGACTGTGCAGAACGGCACCGCGAGCGCCATCCACTCGCCAAACGAGATGCTGTAGCCCGCTTTCTCCAAGTACGACACCGCGAGCGTGTTCTGCAGCGACGAGATCGGCGTCATCATGCCGCCCAGGTTGCACGCAAACGCCAGTCCGATGAGCAGCGTCTTGACGTACGCGCTGTTCGTTGGGAAGTCCCGGATGATCGGGAGCAGCACCGAGACACAGAGAACGGGGGCTGTATGGTTGCTGATCCACATGGACAGGAAGAGTCCCATCATCATGATCGCGAGCAGGAACAGGTTCGGACTCTTCTTGAAGCGGCGCTGCAGGAACGCGGCAATGTAAAGCTCGATCTGGCACTTCGCAAAGGCAGCCGAGATCGAGTACCCGCCCATGATAAGAATCGTCGTGTGGTTGACCAGCTGCGACATCACTTCCTTCGCAGCTTGCTCTGCATTCATGCACACACAAACAACAGCGAAAGTGTTAGAACCAAATTCACACTTTCCAAAGTAATGAACACTTGGAGGTTTTTCGTACTGGACGTCAGCATGATCTCCGGGTGCGCCTTGTCGTTCAGGATCCCGAGAAACACGACCATCGGCGGCACGAGCAGCGCGGTCGCAAAGTACGGCACGGCTTCGGTCACCCACAGCGACGTGATGAACACGAGCATCGCCAAGCAGCGCTGCTGGACATCGTGGCCTGGGCGGTACACAAAATCAAATAGAAAAGATAGGCGTTAGATACTGGATAACACGCAATGAAGAAGTTGGTGGAATGATGCGTACGTACCCTTCGGCGTGATGCGGACGATCAGCAGGAAGACGAAAAGGAAGAGCGAGATGCTGAACGGTACGAATTTTACCTACGCAATTGTCACAATCAAGAGCAAGAGAGTGGGTTCAGGAACTCTCACACATACACAGCAACATATGCTCTCACAAAAAAAGTGTGTGCAATCGATCGAATATTTAACAACTCACCTTGCGGAGAAGCGAGTGCTGGTCGCCCTGCATTCGCTTCACGCGGCGCTCCATGTTCCCAGCTTCCAGCTTGTCCCTATGAGCACAAGCGCAAGCCATCAGTTCGTTGTTAGTTTACTCCACCAGTTACATGCGAGCGCAGAGAGTGCGGGAGCAACAGATTCGTACTTTGACGTGAGTCCGATCACGCGCTCAAAGAGCTTATCGATGTCGTTCGAGGCGTAGAACTTCTCTTTCTCCAAGCGCTTCATGAACGCCTTGAGCGTGTCGTCCTTGGTCGTCTTGTCAAACTGCCAGGATTACAAAAGAAGAGCAACAGGAGACCGTTATTATGATTGATTCACCTTTCGCAGCGTTCGCTCACTATCGCGTTCATACCTTCTTGACGATCTTTCGGAAGCCCGAGTGGTTGATCTGCACGAACGTGCGCAGATCCACAAGCGTGTCGTAGATCTCTTGCAGCGCCGCGAAGCCGTGGTCTACATAGTTACCATTCGCAACACGCACATGCACACATTGTAAGCAACACGCTCATAACATCGCCATCGACACCAGGACTTACAAGGCGCCAAGCGTTAGCTCTAACAGACATACCTTGCGACAGCGTGCGCGCGCGCACGTGCACGTGGCCTCTCGAGTTCTGCTCGTCCATGATCGTCTCTTCAAAGTCCATGATACTCTTCTGGAGCGACACGATCTTGCCCGTGTAGAAGTCGTTCACGACCTTCAAGTTCTCGTCCGTGACTTCCCAGAAGTCCTCCTTCGCGGCCTTCACTTCGTCCACCGCGGCGCGCAGCAGCGGGTGGGACTCGTCCACGCGCAGGTAGAGCGCGTCGCCCTCGTGCTGCAGTCCAGGACTGTTGCCGTCACCACCATTCACGCCTTTCAACAGATTGCCGGCAATGTCGCGCGGCGGCGACGAGCCGGGCAGCGCGCTCATGCCGTACTGCGCCTGCTGCTGCTGCAAGAGCAGCTTCTTCTGCTTGTGCGTGTGCTTCTCGACCTCGAACGCCACGCGCTTGATGAGCCGCTTGAGGCGCTTGTACTGCACGTACGAGTCGCGCCACTCGGGGTTGGCCGAGATCTCGAGCTGCTTGCCGAACTTCATGGCGCAGTAGTGGGAGCAGTTGCTGTTATGAGCGAGTGAAGAGAGAGAGCGAGCGAGAGATGGAGAGTGAGTTGGCAGCGAGCGCCTGGGCTTGGCTTGTCGGTTGCGGTGGTGGTGACGACGCCCCAAATGATCGATCTCAGGCTGCCCGAACGAAGTCGGAACGCGCTTCCTGTGTGGGCAACCAAATGTACCACCTTATTAAAGGACCGTGGCTTTCTCACTTGCTGATTCACCCACTAATTTCATATGCAGCTATTTATCATATCAAGAGTAGAATGTTGCTACTTTATTTGTAATTAGAGCTCGAATTTTGAGGTTTTGATGCATTTGGAAACCGCATGACAACCGTACTTCTGTCGCACGACATTCGTGCCACCTCACTGATAACGGCTCAAAACCTCGGAATGATTGTTTTTCATCATCGTACCTTAACGAGCACCCACACTACACCTTCAAAATAGATCCGCACTTTACTGAATGCCTGCAGTATCTTCTTCCCCATTCTCCCTCCCCCCTTCATCAACACATATCGATCGATCTTTCTTTCGACACCAACTCGCCAAAGAAGAAACAGCCCAAGAGCTAGCTACTTGAGAGCAAAGACCATGAGCGCCCCAGTCGTGAAGCTCGATTTCCTGCGCGCCGGCAGCCGCGGCAACACCATGAGCTACGGCGGCGCCATGCCCAACATGCACATGCCGATGCAGGACCACCTCGAGTCCGCGGCGAGCGTGTCGGACGCGCTTGGCAGCGGCTTCATGCTCCCACCCGTGGTGGACCCAGCGCTCTACGCGCGCACGAACCTGAAGACCTACTACGGCGAAGACAACGAGCAGACGCTCAAGTTCGAGAAGGGTACGACCACGCTCGCGTTCATCTACAACGGCGGCATCGTCGTCGCCGTGGACTCGCGCTCGACCATGGGTCCGTTCGTGTCGTCGGGCCAGGTCAAGAAGGTGAACCAGATCAACGAGTACATGCTCGCGACGCTCGCTGGTACCGCTGCCGATTGCCAGTACTGGCAGCGCAATCTGGCGGTCCAGTGCCGCATGTACGAGCTGCGCAACCGCCACCGCATCTCGGTGCGCGCGGCGTCCAAGCTGATCTCGAACACGTGCAACTACTACAAGCGCTACGGCATGTCGCTCGGCATGATGCTCATGGGCTATGACAACGGCGAGCCGGCGCTCTACTACGTCGACGACGAAGGCTCGCGCTTCCGTGCGAGTGAGACGATCCCAAAGTTTTCGGTTGGCTCCGGTTCGACCTACGCGTACGGCGTGCTGGACAACAACTGGCGCTGGGACCTGACGGACGACGAGGCCGTGAAGCTCGGCCAGGACGCGATCTACCACGCGACCCACCGTGACGCGTACAGTGGTGGCATCTGCAACGTGTACGTGTTCAAGCCAGAGGGATTCCGCCACGTGGTGCACAAGGACGTGGACGAGATGCACGACCACTTCCGCGCCTACTGAGTCTGATGTGTCAACTGCATATCGCCCATGGGTTTGTTTGACTCCATCCCCACGCATAATCGTCCAAAGTAGAAGGTTGTACGTGGCGTGGCATAAACGGTATGCTCCGGAATGCGTGCGTTGGAGAACTCTCATTAACAAAAAACAAAAAAACAAAGCAACACAAACACTTGAAAGCTGGCATGTGTATCTTCTGTCTGCCTTTCTAACAACAGCGTGCTCATTCATTCACTCGCGTTAGGTCGTGCAACAGGAACACACACACCAGATCACGCAAGCCCTCCTCTCTTTTTGGCGATCACCCCCACGCCGCCGCGCCGTCTGCGCGCTCTCGACGTCTCCAGGCTCTCGAACTCGTCCTTGAGTGCAAAGAGGTTCTTGGACGTGCCCAGACGCACGAGCGGCGCGAGCTTCTCCGGGTACACGCCTCGACGCGCAGGATGTTGGTGAACTGCTCGAGCACATTGTTCTCTCGGATCGCTGTGGTCGACGACGACGGGTACAGCTTGCTGCTGGTGCGGAACGACGACTGGCTGCGCATGCTCCTCTTGCGCGTGTGTACCGGTGTGGATTTGACCACGGCGCAGTGCACCTGCAAACGCACGGAGCAGAGCAGCTGCTGCTTCTCGTCGACCACGATCTGCACGAGCGTCTCGGCCTCGTCGAACGGGAACGCCGACTCGGTCCACGCGTACGTCTGCAGCTCGGGCTTGAGCTCGTCGTACTCGAAGATGTTGAGCTGCAGCGGCTTCTTCTTGAGGTACCGCTCGAGATGCCCCACGTGGATGCGCTTGTCCACGTGCGCGCGCACGACGATGGACGCTTCGTAGTTGTACGTCTGCTTCTTGAGCCACATCTGGAGCAGCACCCACGCGAGCTGGAACCAGAGCAGGTTGAGCACAAGGAACAGTCCCGGCGGGTCGACCATGTGCTTGATGTTCAGGTCAAAGTCGCTCGACACCTCGGCGAGCTGCATCTTGGAGATCGACTCGAACTTGGTGATCAGGATGTCGAGCTGCGTGCGCAGCTTCTCGATGAGCTTGATCGAGGCCTTGCAGCGGACCAAAATGTTGTTCTTGCGCTCGAGCAGCAAGAGCGACTTGTAGATCTTGCTGCCGGCGGCTTCGACCGGCATCGGCGGCAGCTCGAGGTCCTCGACCGACTCGAGCAGGTACTGGAGGCACTCGATGAGCAGGATCGTGTTCTTCGCGGCGTCGCTCAGCGATTTCTTCACGCGCATCCGGCTCTCGGGCAACTTCCGGAAGTTCTTGATCAGCTTCCGCAGGTTCCCGAGCGTGTCGTCGAGCACAAAGGTGCGCAGGAAGAAGTTGCGGATGAAGATCTCGCGGCTGTTGAGTCCCATGAACGTGGTCAGCAGCGGCTCGTACTTCTGCCCGTTCGGCCCGCAGAACAGACAGCCCTCGCGTCCCAGGAAGAGCACATCTTCGAGCGTGATGTCGTAGCTTGAGCGCGCCTTGGTCCACGCCCTCGTAGAGCAGCACGAGCAGCGCCACCTGGCGGATCCACGACTCGGGCGTGCGCACGTTCGGCGCCTACTGCGCGTACTTGCTGATGCAGTAGAGCACCTTGCAGTGCTCGACGGGCCACGTCTCCGGCGCGCCGAACCAGACCGCGTCGCTGCTGGCGTGCAGCACTCCGGTCCCCACTGGCATCGTCCTTCGTGTGGAGCTTTGTGACTGCAGGTGGTCTTTGCCGATAGATTGGGATTTGATCTCTCTTTGAAGAGGCGTCCTTGTATTGTTGTGTTGGTAACTGCTGCTTGCTTCAAATGAATCAAGATACAACAAACAAGCAGGAATAAACAGGTAGTGAACGTACCAGCTCAGCGTCGCATCATCGTCCATCACCTTCATTTGAGCAAACCCATTCAGCGCATCGATACAAACATATAGAAATGTGTTCATTGTGGTTACCGAGCGAACAAGCACCAGTCGCCACCATCAACTTCGTCTTCACCATCACGCTCTCATCAGCAACAGAAACCGGGTTGTCACCTCATGTTTGTCTCCATTCGCTGGCGTACTCCTTCATCGCGTCTTGTTTGCATGCGCCGCTGCAGTTGTTCATAATCTTCAATCCATCTCGCTGAGGAGCGGCGGCGGCTGCAAAGCTCGACAAAGCGAGAGAGAGAGCCATTTAGGCGGGAAGCTGATGCTGGCGATGGGTAGTTATTCTCCCTTTATGCAGGTCACGATCCTGTTCAGCGTCATCACAAGTACCATTCGTTAGACATTGACGCAGCGTGGCGATATCCACCCACATCATTCGACAATCGTGCGACTTGTTTGTTTTCGTACCAGTCAAAGCCGTCAAAGAGACCTGCCCCCTCCGTCGCCGTGGTTTCTTTAATGGACCACTGGCGATTGCGGATGTCCGAGAGCCCCATCGCCTCTGAGATCTATGAAATCAAATCACACACGCGCACAAACGCACGCATACCACACGAGCCAAAACAATACGTCAGAACATTCGCTCTTCGCTAGTTGCACCCAGCAAAGCACAGCAGCACGTACCTGTGCGGCGTTCAGCGCGCCTTTCTGGTCCTGCTTGTTCGCAAACACTAACAAAATCGAGTCCTTCAGCTCTTCTTCCTGTTGTTGAGAGAGAGAAAAAGAGATTACATAGGCGTCAGTTCCCTTTCAAATACACGGAGACACTCCTACAGAACGTCACGTTACGTTACCTCGAGCATCGCGTGCAGCTCCTGCTTGGCGATGTTCAGACGGTCCGTGTCGGCCGAGTCGACGACGTAGATGATCGCGTCGGTGTTTGGGTAGTAGCACCGCCAGTACGGCCGGATGCTCGTCTGGCCGCCGAGGTCCCAGACCTGGAACTTGATGTTCTTGTACTGCAGCGTCTCCATGTTGAACCCGATTGTGGGCACGGTCTGCTCGATCTCGTCCGCTTGCAGGCGGTCTGCACACACATACACATATAGTAAAAGGGTTAGCGAGCACACACATACACACAGCGTTTCTCCCACTGCTACGTGGCATGGAACACAGCAAGCGAGAGACGAGAAAGCAACGAGAGCATTACGTACAGAGGATGGTGGTCTTGCCGGCGTTGTCGAGGCCCAGGATGAGGATGCGCACCTCCTTGCTGCCGAAGAGCGACGCGAACACTTTGGAAAACATGATCCCCATAATGGCTTCCCTTCTCTTCCTTCTCCTCCTTCTCCTTCTCTCTGTTCTTGCCAAATCGGGCGAATATGCGTGTGTGACGGTCGAGTGAGAGTGAGTGCCAGTGTGTGTTCTCGTACTTTTTCATGCTCGGCTAAGTGCGGCATCGCACTTAAACGAGCACGAAAAAGGTCTCTCGATTTGAACCTTTGTTCCCTACAGTACGATCATACAATGAGTGCACTTCACACAAAAAAGGCTTTGCCTGTGCCGAGAAAAAACGACAAAGTTCGCCACCGCGTTCAATTGAAAAAGCGCGCGCGTGCAAGGACACCAAGCAAGAATGGCGTTCCGTCGCGAGGTGCCGAGCCTCGACAAGCTCGTGCTCAAGTACATCACCAAGTCGGTGCGCCACGCGGGCGTGATCGTGAACGACGCGACCATCGAGCGCATGCACCGCATCAGCAAGCCGGCCAAGTCGCGCACGCACAAGGTCAAGCAGGAGATCATCCGCGCGCTGCTGCAGGGCGGCCGCGTGAACGACGAGATCCTGCCCGGGAGCTTCTTCCACGCGAGCATGACGCGCATCGAGATCATCGGCGCGAAGATCAGCACGACGTTCATCACCAAGGTGAGCAAGCAGCAGGGGCACTCGCGTTAATATGGCCGCGTATGGAGTTGCTGGGATAGCTGGCCGACTCACTCATTATGTTGCTGCCTTTTGCGATTGATTGATTACTCGTGTTTGTAGCTCTCGACGATTTGCCCGAAGCTCCATACTGTGAGCCTCTCGGGCTGCTTCCGTCTCACGGACGACGCGATTGAGGTGCTGGCGCGCAACTGTCCAGGTTCGTTTGCTCGCTTTTGTCGCCGCTGTGACCACGTTTGTGATGAGCGAGGCTCTCTAACCGTTTTCTGTGATATGTGTGTCATGCATGCTGTGGTATGGAACTTCATAGAGCTCAAGGACCTGAACATTGAGAACTGCCGCAAGCTCACGGACCTCTCGCTCGACCACTTGCGCAAGCACGCGCCAAAGCTCCAGGTCCGTGTCCTTGGAAGAGTGTATTTCTATGGTGATGACTGGACTAACATTTTGAGTGTCGTCACTCGCATTCTATTAGAGCATCGACGTCGGCGGCAACTTTAACATGACGATCCAGGGCATCACCAAGTTCATCGAGAAACACCCGAACCACGCCAAGTTCACGCGCGTGCACATCTCGGGCCACGCCGTCACGGACAAGTAAGAAACTGCATGATACAATCCGAGCGAACAATTCTGCTGCCTCACACACAGTAACTGACTGCTGACTATCGATTGTTGACGCTTACATGTACGCAGCACGCTGAAAATCATCATGTCTAAGTGCCGCAAGATCCACAGCCTGAGCATCGGCTACTGCGCTGTCTCGGACGACGCTGTCATCTCGCTCTTGAAGAAGCGGGACGCCATGTCGCGCCTCTGTCTGCACTGGAACGTCGGGATCACGTACGCGTCGCAAAACTACGATTGGGCTTGAGTGCTCATGCTGTTTGGTCACCTTACTGACTGGGTGTTGATGTCGCTGCTTCTTGATGAGTGCAGGGATCAACTGATGCGCTACATTGCGACGAACGGACGCAACATCCAGGAGCTCAACCTCTGCGGAGTCAAGAGCGTGTCTGCCGACGTACGAAACACGAATCTCAGCTTTTCTGTATAGTGAATGCCCTGTGTTCATTACTTGACTGACTGTGTCCGCCTGTCGGTGGTGTGTGGAATCTCTTTCTCTCTTGCAGGCCATCGTGTCGGCGATTCACGTGAAGATGGGCGAGTCGGACCCCACTGTTGCTGCTGCTGTGCCTGGCGCCGCTGAGGGCGAAGAGCAAGAACCCGAGCGCAAGCGTCTCAAGAAGATCGACTTCCGATACACCACGTGAGTTGGAAAATGGCACGCGCCATGATGGCGTTTCTTTTGCTAACATGTGCCTCTCTCTCTCTCTCTCTCTCTCGATGTTGTGCTGTCTCGGTCAGGGTGACGAAAGAAGCGGCGGCGTCCGTGAAAGAACGATACCCAGACCTCCACGTAACCTTTTGAAAATGCCATGTCCGCTCTCTGTTGTGATGATGAGGATGATCTGTCAGTCCTTGCGTCCTCCGCGTAGCTTTTCAGAGTCCTAACGGATACACATTGATTCTACTTATGGGCAAATGTAATTGGCGTTCATTTCGTTCATTCTAGTCCCATTTAACCAACGTTCAGCAAGTTGTACACAAATCCTATCACATAAAATACATGCATACATAGATGCACACTTGCGGTTCCTACTTACTCCATGTCGTCGTCGCCGTCATCGCCCGCGTAGTAGATGTCCAAGTGGCCGGTCTGGTCGTCGCCATCGAGGCTCGTGCACAGCGTGATCGCCAGCAGCAGCTTTTCGCGCATGACCTCTTCCGACGAGTACGCGGGGAGCTCAATGTTGAAAAAGCAAGTGTCGGCTTTCGGCAGCAGCACGTCTTGGCTCTTCTCCGTCACGGGCGGCACTTTGATCAGCAGACGCGTGTGCGTGCGATCAAACTCGGCGTCGTCCGCTGGCAAAGTGTCCTGTCCCCACGCGAAATTGATAAACCGCCGCTTGTTCTCTTCGCTGAAGGACGACAGCACGCGCCAGAACATCTCCAGGTGCGGGAAGTTGTCAGGACTCATCCCCGACGAGTATCTCGTGTGACGCTTCAAAAGCTCCACGTTGATGTCCAGGCTCCCGCAGATCCATTGCTGCAGCTCTGTCCACACGCACAGCTGCAGCAGCTGCACTGGCACAATCTTGCTGATCCCGCGAAGAATCGCGTCCACTTGAGGTTTGCACTCTTGCAACCGCGACGCCTTCACCAAGCGGATGTACTCTTTGCAGTTGTCCTTCGTGACTGGAAGGTTGCGGCCGTTTGCTTTCAGCTCCACCACTGTCCCGTCACTGAGCGTCGACGTGAACGACTCATAAAGCACATCGGTCGACGAGAGCCCTCCTTCGGTCGCCTCCGCTTCCAGGTACTTCAGGCTCTCGCAGAGCGAATAGTCGACGCTCTCCAGATCTGTAAATGCGAGGCTCTGCTTCACCAGCATCTTCCACACGATTGGCGCCAAGCGGATGTTCAGCCGCACGCCTGTGCGCAAGCAGCAGCCCATGAGCAGCCCGACAAACTCAAACATCTTGAGCAGCTCCTTGGACGTACTACTCGGCTTTGGAATGAAGCGCTCTCGATACTCGCCGATCTTCGTGGCGTTGTTCTGCGTCGGGATGAACAGCGGGTTGCCGGGGGAGAGCAGCTCGTTCGAGATGTCGTTAAACAGCTGGCGGTACGGCCCGCCCTCGCCAACGACGTTCTCTCCTGCGAAAATGACGATAAATGCCACGAACGGATCGCTTGCACCAGTGGGACGCTTCGCTCGAAGTAACGCTGGTTTGATACCACTCAGCTGCTTCATCGTGCTGGCAAAGAGCGACTGTTTCGGATCCGAGAGCGAGAGCGGCACATCAGAAGCGCGGCGTCCAAAGATTTTTCGGCGGTCAAGCGTCACCATCGGCCGTTTATTCCCGCTCTCGGCAGCGTTGATGCCACATCCCAGACTCGTGTTGTCTTGCGTTTGCGCGAAGAAGCGAATCTTCACGCCCGGGAAAATGAGCTGCCGAATCGACACGATCCGATTCCGCAACGAATTTGGATCGCTCCACGGTCGAAGATTCACTAGCGGCAACACATCTAGCAGCAATCGGTTGAGAGACTTCAGCACTGTGAAGCGCAGACGCAAGTCTCTCGTTTCAAGTTGCGCCAACAGATGGTGCTCTTGCGCGTGCTTCTGTGCATTGATGTGGCTTGGACACAGCTCCGACAACGTCAGCACTCCTATCGACGAGCTCAGCTCCTTGCTCATAGCGATCAACTGACAGTCCATCTGGAAAGTCCATTTCGCCTGAGCATGCAGTGCAGCGTCAATCGAAGGATAGTGGTTCAGATCGAATTGAAGGTCGTAGCCAGACTTTCGCAGCCACCTGTAGATCTCCATCGGTCGCGTCATCACTGCATCGAGACCGCAGGTGACTGCCTGTCTGACGAACTCCTCCGAAGCAACCTGGTCACATCGAGATTTCATGTCTGCCAGGCAAGTGAAAGCCTCGATAGAGTTCTTGCTCTCGATGGACGATCCGCACTGCAAGACTTCCGAGCGAAGCATTGACGTGAAAGCGTCTACCAGGTGGTGCTTCCTATCACTGTCAACTTGCACGAAAATGTGGCGAAGGAAATCTGCAGCTTGAGGTACGTCAGCTTCTTCTTCGTCTGCCACTTGCAGTGCATCCGAAAAGCGAACAGCTGACAGCTCGTGGTAGATGTTCGTTTCAGAACTGGATTCAGCAGCATCAGTCGAAGACTTCTCATCCACGTTCCCAACCTCTGTCGCAGCTGAATTCGACTCCGAAGCTGGTGGAACTTGATCAGCACTTCGCTCGCTAGCACAAGCGAGACAGTTCATTTCTGACCATGCATTGACAAATGTGCACGCTTGGCATGCCCAACCACTCGGGGTCTCAGGCTCTGCAGCCGCCGGCTGCTCAGGTTCAGAGTGGGTGGAAAGGTCCCGACTCATGCTGGCTAGCTCAGGAGGAATCGGCGAGCCGCACGCTGCACATTCACTTTCTGCGATGGAATTCTCCAATGTGCATACTGAGCACGACCAAACTTGCTCGTCTTGATTCGCATCAGCATTTTCAGCTGCTCCACTTGGGCTTGAACTCGTTTGCTTTTTGCCCAGCGAGGCGATTCTCGACACCAAGTCCGAGTCTTCAAGCGTGCGCTCGCCCTCGAACTCAAGTTTCTCTTTCGGCACTCTTGTCAGAAGGTTCGTGATAATATCTTCTCGTCCGACGTCAATGATCGCATACCCTTTCGTCACTCCTTCGTCATCAACGGGGAGATAGAGCACCTTGGAGAAGATCCCGAAGCGCGTCACCTCTGCAGCAGAATAGACGCTTTGATCGTCTGCTTCGCCACATTCTTCCAGCGAAAGGTGCAGAATAAAGCGTGATAGTGAGCACCGAAGCTCCTCAACTCGAGTTGTCTTTGGCAGCTTTTGAACCAAGATCAATCGCCCACTGAAGAAGTCGCCACCGGAGAGTGCGCGGTGCGCAATTTCGATTTCTTGAATTGGTGCTCGCCCACAGTAGATTCGATTGAAGGCATCCGGACTTGATGTCTCTCTTTTTCCCTGCACGAGAACGCGTGTAAAAGCTGCCATGCGTACAAACTCTGTCCACCAAGAACCGCTGACTATAGGAGAGGAGCCCCCTTTCAGGTAGGAAACCTCTTCGATCAGAGAAATGAGCTCCGCGAGCTGCTGCGTGTACAGCGAAAAGAGACCCTTCTGCGTCGTTCGCTCGTTGTCGTACACAACAGTCAGCTCTCTGACAAGGGAGCTCGATAGCTTTGCGATCGGAACAGCGCCGAGAATGCCTTTACCAAGCGCAAAGTTGATCAGCTTCGCAACCAGCTGGAAAACGGGGATCTTGGCACTCGTCGGCAAACAGGTCGCGGTCACAAGATACTCCACAAAGGAGCTCGTCAACGACGAAAGCAAGGTCTCGATCTCATACCCAGTGAACGAAGTCATGATCAACTTCTGGTAGAGCTCTTCACCGATCCACAGCGATAGACCAAAATCAGATGTCAATGCATCCACGCGGAATTTGTACCGAGCGTACATGCCTTGGGTGATCTTCACGTAGCACCGATCTCCAGGGACAACCAGCGGAGGCAAATAGTTGAGACCCTTTTTCTCGCCGAAGTATCCAAAGATTCGCTCCGCGCACTGCTCATCCTTGAAGAATTCCAGACTGCTGCCCGCTGGAAGATCCATCAGCACAGGATGCACGACAAACGACAGAATCAAGCAGGTCGCACCAGGTACGTGGACTAGCGCGACTGGCTTTGGCGGGCTCTCGCTCGACACTGTAAAAGAGCTCTTTTGCAAGAACGAAGTGGAGCTGTCCAAGCACTTCTTCAACTCGCGGAGCAGGGAC
This sequence comes from Globisporangium sylvaticum, assembly GCA_023334975.1. Taxonomy (NCBI): domain Eukaryota; phylum Oomycota; class Peronosporomycetes; order Pythiales; family Pythiaceae; genus Globisporangium; species Globisporangium sylvaticum. Next base: position 60,164 of record JAADVK010000016.1, read on the forward strand.
TCCATCAACATGAACCGGTACTTTCCAGGAGACGCAGGTGGTTCTGCATCTGGTTGCTGGGCGAGCTTCGCTTGCGACGAAGAGGGTTTCAGCGACGTGCTGGACGAACCAGCACCTTTCACTGGTTTTGTCTGTTTCTTCGATATCAGCGGCAACACTTCATCAGTCGACCGTTGCGCTCCTGCTTTCTCTCCAAATGTCCGATCAAAGTGCTTGTTCAGAATCGACTGCAGCATTCCAATGTGGAAATGCTTTGTCACAGCGAGTCCACGTGGACCGAGCGAAGACTCTCCAGTGTCAAAATGACCGACTTCGCTGTAGCTGGCGTCCAGTCCAACAACTTTGTCAGGGCACTCCAGATCCGCTGCGGCGGCGAGTCGAAGCAATTCGCCCAAGTTGTAGCGATTCCCCAGCAACGACTCTTGCCGGCGAACTTTTCGATCGATTGACAAGCTCATCACGTGATCTGGAGCGACCTGCAGCAATTCAAAGATGCTCTTGCGTGCAATGCTGCAGATCAGCTGCTTGTTCATTTTGAGCAGCCTCGTCCCGCACTCGTCGAAATCCGCGATGGATTGGTCGGAAAATGAGCGGATCGTCGCTGGGCAAGGCTTCAGATTGTCAACGTGGTACCACCAATACTCCATTTCAGAAGACACTGGGTTCATCACGTCCAGAAGAATCATTCCGGAAGGATTCACGAGACGCACAACACCAGAGTGACCGACTGTCCAGAGCATTTCGCGAGGCCATCCGCCACTGTCGAGCTTCTCAGTCGTGATCAAATAGCGACCTCCAACTTCAATCTCGTCGATCTGGAGTGCTGACCAATCCGTGTCGCGATCTGGGTAGACACACCCAGACGGGACATGTCCATCACACAAAGTGTACGCGATTTTCAACGCGGCGGCCGAGTTGCCTTCTCTCAATGGCTCGCGCAATTGAGCAAAAAAGTAGTCCATCTCGTAGCTCTTGAACGAGCCTGACACGTAGCTCTCGATAGCAGGAATGACGTTCTTCTCCCAGTACTCGAGCAGCTTGTTTCGGCCAGAGTGTTGCGGGATGTCCGACCGCGATGAGTACGCATACAGGTTGAAAAAGCATTCCGAAGAGTAGTCGGTTCCACTTGAATCTTCGGTGGTCGTAGGCGGACGGAAAATGCAGTCAGCATTCTCCACGGCAGAGAACGACTTTCGCTTGATAGGTCTTGTCGCCAACGAGTACTGGAGCTTCTGGGAGCAAATCCATTCCATTTGCCACACGATGTCGCGGAGTTTCTCGATTCCGTTGAGTCCCACATCCTTCAGGCAGAGCTGTGCCAAATGGAACAAAAGAGCTGGAATGTTCCCGTGCGTCTAAAAAAAATGGGCAAAAAAAGATAGTTTGGTCAGTTCACAATAGCACGGAAGGAGGTAGAAAAACACGTGTAGACGCCATCTTCTTACCGAAATGACTTGATTGTCGAACAGCGACATCCAGAACGGCGCCATGCAGGAAAAGGAGCGCATGAATGCGCATCCCAGCTCCGAACGATAGAGGCAGTCGTGCGAATTGTTGCCGTCCTTGTTCGTCATCAACCATCCATGGAGTTTCTTGATGAGACAGCAGAACGTAGGCGCCAAATGCTCGAGGCTCCTGATCACGTCAACGCTCACTGGAATCTCGGGAACAGGTCGCACGTCGGAAACAGCAGTCTCCATCACACTGACTCTCACCGAATCGCCTCTAGAACTGAGCACAGGATTCATCCACACCTCAACGGTTTCGTTGCCCAGTGAATACGAGGGAATGACCCCAAGCCGCGCTGTATCAATCTTGTTGCTCGCATTCGCGCGAGAAACAAATCCGCCAACCCGCATAGGCTCGACGAAGCCACCAAGAATAGCCGCCGCACCCACAGACTCATGATATCTTTCGTGATAGTCACGTCCTTGCAACGATGGCAGCTCCAGCAGTTCACAAGCATTGTCGAGAGCGCTTCCAAGCGACTGGAACGTACTGCTTCTCCATCGACGCGAGCTGCTTCGATCGCCAAGGATACTGCGCATCATTGCGATCATTTCAGACGCCAGAGCCAAGACGTCGTTCATTCTTCGAGTGTGGAAGCTGCTGTGATGGTCACTAAGTCTGTTGTTCATCGAGCTGATAACTGATCGGTCAGCTTTTTGCATCAAGCTCTTCTGAGCCGACGAGGAGCGACGGCCTGAGCGTACCGACCCAGGTTCCACTGTTGCGGCAAGCTGATTCTCCCAGCAGAAGACACGATCAATCTCACTCAGTTCGCTGAATCGCACAACTGTCGCCAGGAAGCCAAGCTCCGCAAGCCCTTTTGCAGCTGCAAGACAATCGGTGGAGCTACCAACGCGATAGAGCGCGTAGCCTTTCGCCGCAACCTCGACCTTGACGATGCTCCCCTTCCATTGTTTTGAGCCGACCAAAGATGTTTCCGGTACAGTCCCTCCGCCCTTGGATCGCGCTTGAAGAACGTCGCCCATACCAGAAGACGAATCGGAAAGGCGAATGAACTCATGATCCAGATTGTGTTTCTGACCCGTGTAGCAATCAGTGCACAAATCGTAATTTGGGCACGTGAAGCACTTGAATCGAAACCCTCGCAACGGACTCATATCGCATCCGTCGCATCGCACACTACGGTGGATCATGGACAGATTCGCAGCGGTCGACTCGGTGATCTTCGGCTTGCCCTCTTCGGATTCTGATTTCTCGAGTTGCAGCTTCAAGTAACTGATGTCTGGCTCGCCGACTTGTTCAATTGCGTCGCCCATTTTGGACGAAGCCTCTTCGTTTTGGAAGATAAGGACGCAAAACTGCTCATCTTCTTTCTCATCCAAGGTGTCAGCGGCCGACGGTAGAAGGGAGGCAAGATTTCCCACTCGCTCGATCAAGATACGCGGTAAATCTCGACCTAGAACAACCCCACCCTCACGTCCACGAAGCTCGATCCGTAGATCAAATATCCGATCACCACATATCTCGATGATTTTTCGGCAGAATCTTGCGGCACAGATGCTCACGGATACCGGGATATCTGGACGCATCAGTAAACTCAGTGATCGCTCGATCCACCACGCAGCTTCTTCTTTGCTTTCCACAATCGCGTCAAGCGAGGTCATGACCAAGCAAAGAATCCGGCTAATCAGTTTGTCTGGGACGGTGCTCGCTGTCACTCCCTTCAACTGCGATTCGCCTGCACTCTCGTAATGCGTGTACAGTGTACGAGTTCCAGAGAGTGCAGACAGGAGGTCAGTGTTGCGCTGTTGTGGAACACTCGCTGACTGGAATTTGCTGAATCCGTACTCTTGGATTACTCGGTGCAGGATCCACACAACGTTGCTTGTTTGAAGATGGATACTGTCCTCCAAAGGCAGTCGTGTCACGGCATCTTCCATCGAGAGTATCAGTTTCGACGTCCCATCGAGACCCTGAAGAACTTGATCGCCATCTTCTGGTCGCATGGAGCAAAACGCATCCGCCACTGCAATTGATCGCAACAGAAGCGATTTCGACTTGTCATTCGCCAAGCGTGCGCTGAATGCATGGCATTTGCGTAACCTAAATAGACAAACAAGCGTTAGAGAACTATTGCCACATCATCACCACCGATATGATTCGATCAGTACGTACAGTGTAGCAAAGTCGCCAAGAAGAGAGCTGTCACCGAGAAGGCATCCGCTGAAGTAGTCAGGCTCGCCGCCATTCGCGCTGGACAGAGCAACCAAGCCACGACCGACAAACCAACTTGATAGCTCGACGTTGGCGATCCCAGCAAAAGCAGATTCCGAGAAATAGAAGCCAGCGATCCGATCTTTCAGACGTCTTGACTGGATTTGCGCACACTCCGAAATAGCTGAAGCGGGCAACGCACACCGGAAAAAATCACCAGCGATCATAACTCGGCTGCGGTGGCGTTCCTCAGAAATCGACATCCCTTTGGCTCCAATCTTGCCAGTCAGCAATTGCGAGGACTCGCTTGTTCCGCCGACAAAAGGTTGCTTGTCTTTTGTGTAGCGACTCAACAGCAGTTGAGCTTTTCTCACCACTTCATTCGCAACGAACTGGTAGGAGTTTGCAGATTGACTGCACGTATCCACTTTTGTCTGATTTTCTTGTTTCTGAAGCTGTGAATGAAGCTTGTTGATGCAGCCGTTGGTGTCGACGCTGTGGAATACGACATTCTGGAGTTCGCACAGCTCACGGAGTCGATCTTGGTTATCAGCATATCGTTCTCTCATCTCATCGACAGTGACACCATCCACTTGAAGGTAATGCCACTCGTTCTGAAGCTGCACCTGCCGAATCATCCATTGTTCGACTCTCTGGAGCTCCGTAGCGATAAACTGTAGTTGACTTCTTTCGTTGTCTGCGATTTGAGAAGACGTGGATCTTTTGAGCCTTTTCACGAGTGCTGGGATCAACCGCTGATCAGTCTGTGCAATGAGCACAGCAGCAACAGAGCAGAGAGCTTCGATCCATTTTGAGTTCATGCTTGTGTTTGGAGACCAGTGCAGTCGAGCATATTGGCTAAACAGCTTGAGTACATCATCGCGATTGTTGCTATCGACAATCCCGCGCAGAGAAACGTCCAGTTCCTTGCTAAGTGGAAGCTCTTGGTCCATCGAGTAGAAAAGCTCATGGCAGTTCGTCCACTTGCGGCATTGCAGCTCGACTTGCTGCACCGACACACTCTGCATGAGCTGTTCAGCTATCACGCTGCAAGCACTGGCCACTCCACAGCTGATGTCCCCAAACCACGAAACCTGAGGAGCTGAAAACAGACCGCGGACAGTGCATCGCAGTCCCCAGCGGGTCTTCTCGCTTCGCTCCGTGTTGTCACGCGCTTGCGACGTCGCACAGAGCATGATGGTTGCAGTGTCACCCACAATCGAAAGACCTTGCGTTGGCCAATTTCCATGCGTAAAAGAGCCAAAGAAACATCCGCCGTTGTCGCCAATGCCACCTTCCGCAAACGCCATTCGATCACTGTTGAACCACGAACGACCAGACGTGATGAACACGAAATCTGCTTCGCCACCGGTAGAGCTCCTGGGGTCGAAGTCGATGTGAAGCAAGCTTGCGCCAGGGATGCTGACAACTCGCCGGAATGATGACTGGGTTTGGTTGTACGGGTGGGAGCTTTCGACAACTTGGTCGCCTTCAAAATAGGAGTCGTTTGATTCCAAACTCTGCAGACTAGCTGGGCTTCGATCTGAAGAGGCAAACTTGTCGAGCATTTTCAGAAATCCCAAAATGCCGTTTCGAACCTTCGTAGACACCACCGCTGGATAATTTGATATCGTCGCCATAACGATCGGCAATATCGTCCCGATAGCTGATGACCTCAAGTCCGTGGTTTCGACTGTAGACAATGCCGCTTCCGTTCCAAGTCGCTCCAGCAAATCTGAGCACGACCGGATGCAAGTGACAGCGAACAAGTTGAATAACTCTGCAGCACTTGCTCTGGAACCCTCCTTCAATTTCGATTTGCTCTCGGGTGTTTCTTCTTTCTCGTTGTACAGCCGCACACTGCAATAGTTCATCAGCGAATGCAGCGCCTTTGTGACGGGCGTGAGCTTGTTCGTGCCATAGTGACTCCGTCGGTTCTGCGCAATTGCGCTCTTGAACTCAAGCGCTGAAAGCTTGAACAAGGTGGAAAGAAGACGACCAAAGTCTTCAAAATCCAGAGGTACAAACTCAGCAACGTCCACTCGTCCAGTGTCTGTCGGGCAGTAGAGCAAGCCTTGTAGTAGACCATATTCACAGTCTTCCTCGCTTTTGAACTGGGAAGCGCTTCGAGCCTCCAGCGCGATGTCAGGCGCAGGCTGCGAGGTTAGCATCGATTGGTCGCGCTCCAGAGCCGATGCAATTTTATCTCCAATCTCGACAATCACTGTTGGCTTCTTGTCACGGCAGAATAGCCCCTTTCGAATTCCCCACGAAAGAACGGCTTGGGCTTTCAAAATCACCTTCGTATGGAGCTGCTCGATGTGATCTTGAGAGGCTCGCAGTCGATCGGAAAAGATGCTCTTCCCTCGAGCTAGATCTACCAGAACATTCTCAGCACCTTGGTACAGCTTCTTCGCACTCGAATCACCAGGTTCGCCCACGATATTTATACCAGCGTAGTCGATTTCGTTGGACAGCTCACTCAATAGGCACAGGATGTCGTTCATCAAGTTGCACGTCCTCGAATCATTTGCTGAATGCTCGTCTTGACACAGCCGACTTCCATACACAGCAAGCGCTCGGAAGAGATTCAAAACTCCATCGTCCTGGAAGTCGATGCAAAATGGAATCACATACCCTGGAGGTTCTCTCTGGCCGATCTCCTCGAGCATCTTTAACCGTCCACGAATGTTTTTGATTCGCCGCGCTTTGGACTTGTGACTTGGGTTGTTGGTGTCTCCGGGCGTACTTGGTGTACTTGGCGTACTTGGCTTGCTGGCTGCGTGAGTGGGTTCCCGCTCCGTACGGAAAAGGATGTCTTGGAGTCCAGCTCGTGGCTGCTTGAACGCAGGCAAGGACCACCGGTGAAGCATCAGGAGGTGAAGTTGAGAAAAGACTCGTTCGCCCACTTCGGAAAGATTCACTACATCACTGAGCTCTGCCGACGACCGCTCTTTGACGCTACTCTCCACTCGTCGCGCTGGGTCCACGTAGACCTCAAGACAGTTCAAGTAGCCTGAGTAGACGAAAATGTGCCCAGAAGAGACGTCGACGCAGGTGGGTGAGCCTGCTGGAACGCCCCGCAGCAAAACAGGAAGCACCTCTTTCTCATCGGACAGCATCTTCCCAGTCTCCATCGAGAAAAACCAAGCTGCGTCGCATGAATTTGGCGCTCGTTTCGTCTTCTCACTGTGATGCTCTGCAGTACTGTACAGCCCAGGTGGAGAGACGATGCACAACTGACCATGGCTGATGTAGAACGAGCCAGCCACGAGCAGCACAGGATCCAAGGCACCAAGACCAGGCTTCGTTGTGAGCGTCACACCAGAGATAGTCGGAACGAGCAGCTTTTTTCGGAGGTCATTCGCGCAATTGTCGATCCAAACGGACGCTTCGCTCAATGAGAAGCCGTTTCGGCGCAGCGCGACTAAACATTCTTTTCGGGTGTACAGCCCACCCCAGAACCCAAACAGTTCGTTCACGAGATCCTGCTCTTTCTCGCTTGGGCTCTTTTCATCCGCTTCGCTCACTGCGTCGGTGACTTTTGGGATTCCACCAGCTTCTTCGTCGTAGAACAACGAAGCGTGGAAAATCGCGAAGGGGTTGTTCTCCAGGTTTGAGGATGCCCCTTCAGGCGATTGGTTCTCAGATTCATCCTTGGCTTGATCGTGACTAACACCGTGCTCAGTCTGCTCAGTTGGGTGTGTATCCCCTTCTGTTTCCTCGATCACTGCTTCGTCGACTGATGCGTTGACTGCCACTGCGTCATCGACCGTCGCTGCGTTGACTACTGCTGCGTCATCGCCTGATGCTTCTACTCCGGTTGCTTCCTTGACTGCTGGTTCCACGACTGCTGCTGCATCCACTGCTACTTCTTCTTTTACTTCGCTCTCCTTGGTCGCGTCGGCTGCTACAGCCTTAAACTCTTTCGTGATAAGCGTCGCCCGGACACAGGATTCGCACAAGTCAAAATCGCAGCCCGAATCGCATCGAAATCGCTTTGCCGCATTGTTTCCACCGCATAACGCTAGACGACCGTCGCACATCCACGAAGACTTCGATTCGCGTAACGACAGCGTGTGGGAATGTAATGCCGATACCAATGCGCTGTCTTCAATATTGGCAGCATGCGCATCGATGGCTGGCCCCTTGTTCTGGATGTCCATGGGACTGAGATCAAGAAAGAGGTTGATTTCCTCTTCTTCGAGATCCATTGTCGAGACAAGTTGGGAGACATCGTGACGATACAGCACGAATTGGTGACGCGGGAGTAGCTCCTTGGTACCTGCACTTGCTGGACTGGTATCCGCCTCTACCTGCTTGAACGGAAGTTTCTTTCGCTCCAAAATACCGCCCTCTTTCTCGACCACAATAACCAAGTCGTAGCAGTCTTCAGCACCCCATCGATATGTATTGACGCGCTGAGTCTTGTCCCATCTGACTGTCACACCGCTTCCAGCAACTCCACCCCAGGTACTCACGCGCTCAACAGTCCCGAGACTTCCTTCTGTGCCATCCTGGTTCGACCATTTCCAGTCTGGTCCGCGCACGACTCGGTCGCCAATCTTAATACTCGACTCTTCCGATTTGACGCGAGAATCGCTCGGCGGGTGCGCATCACTCTTGAGCTGTTCATGGTTAATGATCCGATTCAGGAGTGGATCCTTTGTGGAAGCTGGCGGGTGACCTTTGAGCTTCTGCAACGTGTCTTTTGCGTGAATAGAGCGCTTGAGAGTGTCGATGCACTTGATTGTGTAGAGATCGACGCCGTCTGTGACCATTGCGTACACGCTGCTCTCACTCACGCCCTTCACGTTCACCGAACGATTCGGACTAAAGTAGAGCTCCTCGACACGACCAAGATCGGTCGTATCAATGCGATCCACTCGATTGCTTGGCATCATGATCGTCCGACAAAACAAAAACTTCCCAATGCAGCACAACCACGACCGTTCGGCATCTCGGCTTCGCGCGTACGTTCGATTGTGCGCGTACACGTAGTCTCGAACAGTGAGTCCATTCCCCGTCCCAACTTTGAGCAAACCGGTTCGCCCAAAGATGTAGAGAAAGAGACCATCGGTAGCAATGCAGTCGCTCGACGAAGGCTGATAGGCTGAAATCTTCCATTGAGAGACCAACGCGCGCGTGTACGTCGCAGCAAATGACGGGCGAGAGCTCTGATCCACGAGGCGGCGCCAATACATTTCGAGCACACTCTTCAAGCCGGGACGCACAACATCATCAACTAGAGGAGTGCCACGTCCCAGCAACGTCAGTTGAAGAGCAGCGAAGCTCAGTAGCGAGAAGGATTGCAGCTGAATACCCATCCCCAAAAGCGCAATCAGCCCGGCGATGGCTTCTTCTGGTAGTAACGCCTGCCTGAAGCAGCTCGAGTCCAGCTTTTCGCCAATGTCATCGACATTTTCGCCAACACCCGCAGCCTTCATGAGTGCGAGGACTTCGCTGACAAACGCCTGGACATCGACGGGCTCGTACAGCAAGCTGGTTTCAGGCAGCTCTCCCAGCTTGACAAGGAATTCAACTGCGTCGTCGATGCTCCCTTTCCATTGCAGCGGAGATCGAAATGGCAGATGCGGCCACTTGCGCGGGTGCAGTGTCGGCACTGTAGTTTCAATCGCATCTTCCTTGCGTGTCGCCCCTAGAAACACTGATGATGACGTAGATGCTGACGACAAAGGCGGCTCCGCGTCTTTTCGAGTACATGCATCAGCACCTGCGTCTTTCAAAACACCAGCCGATAGTTCTTCATACGCGGGCTCGGTCTCGAGTGCACGCTGGTAGCAGACGCGCAGAAATTCGCATTGCTTTCGGTATCGATACGATTTCGCAGCATGTGCTCGCCGTGCAAATGTAGCGACTGCACTTCGCGCGCTGCGGCTTCTTTTCTGCCGTTTTCGCTCCCACTCCTGTTGAAACACTGAAGTGTCAACGCCGGTCGATGACGCAGTGAGCGCTGCTTGCTCCTTCCCATTCGCATAATACGCCACGTAGAGATCATCGAACGCATCGTACACGTCGTCATACAGCGGAGCGGGATCTAGGATTCGCTCACTTCGCAAAGAGTTGCGCTTCGGCAGAGAAGACGTCCACACGCTCGGCCGCAATCGTTTGTTCTTCCCCACGCTCGCTCTCGCTTTGCTTCTCTCGCTCGAGTTCACACTTTCTTCTCCATCGTCGTCATCTTCGTCGTCATCGTCTCCGGTTTCTCCTTCAGGGTCTTCGTCGTCGTAGTAGTAGTCGTCGTCGTCTTCGGAGAACTCGTCGCTGAATCTTTCGTCGTCGTAGTCGTCGCCATCACTGTCTTCGTCGCCACGGGCGCCACCGCCGCGTTCGCCTTCGTGGATGTCTTCGGCTTCGTCCACGATGCGGATCGCGTTCGTGCGCAGCACCATGTCGTCGTTGAAGAAGTGGACCGTTTCCTCCGAGTCGAGGAACGGCGGCATCGTCTTCTTGGTCGTCGCGCTCATCGTCACGCGGCTGTCGTCGTCACGGTCACCGCCGCCGTTGCCATTACTCGTAGCTGAGCTGCGTCGTCTGCGCGGAGATGCAGCAGCAGGCGCGGAGCCGGTCGCAGAGAGCGCCATTGACGAGGAAAGATCGCTTCCTCTCGACGCGCTTCCCATACAAAAATGGATAGAAACGTGCCGTCTTCGCCTGTTGTTGCTGTTTGGGAATGAATAGTGCGGGTTGCGGGTTCATTTCTTCTTCTCCTTCTCGCGCTTCTTCTTTTTCTGGGCTTTTAGTGGGTGAATGTCTGTATCTCAAGGCTGCAAAGCCACTTCAAGCATCAATAGGGACTTTTGAGCGCAACTTGATGGGTTGTAGTCCGTATTATAAGGTGGAGTGCCTCATTTTAAGGGACGCACATAAAATGGTGTGGGCTACTTCAAGCTCCAATTCGCACTTTCGACAAACAGTACAGTACAGCATTTCCTTCCTGATTCGTACTTTATCAGACACATAAAGTAAACACTCGGAAAGCCACAACAAACACGCGAGCCGACTGCAATAACAAGCGAGAGCAACAGAAGAAGAGCGAGCGAGCGACCACGAGCACTCACTCGAGATGGATCCTCCGAGTGGCGGCGCGCCGAGCATGACGTCTGGCGCCAGCGATACGAGCGCCGTCAAAAGCGAAGCGTCATCCAGCAGCTCTGCACCTCCGATCGCGCCTGACGCTGCCAGCACCAGCGGATCCCACGCTTCATCTGCAGGGGCTCCTCCACCGCCGCCGCCTCCTGGTCCTCCGCCACCGTCCGCCGCTCCACCGGCGTCTTCTCCAGCGAGGGTCAAGGCATTGTCTGCCTCCTCTGCGACGACTGGGAGTCCCGCATCGTCGACCCCGGCTTCCCCTGGTGCGAATGCGCAATCGACGCCACATTCCAAGCTGCTGAACCACCAGCCGCTCGACTCCCCCGACGAACTGGACCGGAAATGGTATGCGCATTTCTACCACATGCAGAAGACGATCCAGGGCAAGGACGAGCAGACTGTGCTTGCCATTTTGAAGCAGTCGCCGTCAGCAGAAGGAGGCACCGCGCCACCGCCGGCGCTGTCGTTCCAGCCGGACATTGCGCTGCTGTATGCGATTGTGACCGAGCCGCCGCTGGCAAAGCAGTACTTGCGCTACGTTACCGCAGTCGCCGCGGCTGACAACTACAAAAACTGCATCGGCTGGCTGCAGAAACTGATCGACCTCAAGTTTGTGAAGCTGCTCGTGTCGTGCCGCAGCCAGCTGCTCTGGCTTGTCCGCGAATTCGTCCACGTGAATGTCCCGGGAGTCGACAAAGTGATCATTTGCTTGATGCGCTACCTCACGGGCGGAGACCCGAGTCGAACGACGATCTGGCTCGCGTCCTCGATTATCCGAATTCTGATTGAACATGAGTCGTGGCTGCTCTCCTGCTCCAGCTTGATCCCGTTCGTGTTCCATACGTTCGCGCGCATCACGGTCGACCACACCGCACCTGCAAACGCGAATCTGCTCAAACAGGAGATTGACCTGTGCGCCACGCTCTGGAATCGCCGCCAAGCAGATGTCGCGCAGCTCGGTCGCGAATTGGTGCGGGTGCTGAACGACGCCAAAGATGTACGTGCTTGAAAGCGGTTTTGGGCTCTGGGAATGGTGTTGCTGTTGTTGTTGTCTGACCATCTTTATACACACTCTTGTCTCTTGTTGCTGTTGAACCCCCTAGATCCCAGGCATGAACACGCTCTGGAAACAATTGCGCAACGTGCGAGACGACACCGACAAGGACGCGGGCGTCTTCTCAGTGGCGCATCTGATGGCGATCCCGACGCCGCCAAAGTACCTGGCGTACCGGCTGAGCCCGAAGATGGAGGAGTACCTCATCTTCATGATGGTTGGTGTTGTGTGGTAGAATTGCCGTGCCATGCAGCTTCTCTAAGAGCTAACCGGTTAGTGGTCTCTGTGTCTTCGTACTCTGCAGGAGCGTGTGCAAGTTGGATCCATTCACAGATACCAGAAGTGGTTCGCATCGCAGTTCCTGAGCAGCGCTGGTTCGGACGCGCTCGTGCCTGACTTGGTTCGGTACATCTGCGCAGTGTACCACCCGTCGAATCAAATCCTCGGGTCCAAAGTGACGCCGCGCTACCACATCCTGGGATGGCTCTATTTGCTCTGGTACGCGTTTGGAATCTTATTATTTGATCTCCCATATTTCGAGCTTTAGTTTGTCTCTTACACGTACGTTATATCTGTGCTTGTTTGTATCATCACGCAGCAAAAGCCCAAGCGCGTTGGCTCGAGCCCAGCTTGCCATGTTCTTCGACTTTCTCTATTTCAAGCCTAGCGACAACATCATGAGTGTCGAGCCTACGATTTTGCTCATGGTAAGCTGTGCCTTGTGTCTTTCAGACTTGAATGATAATGTGTCTGTCTGTTCTAAACACACACTTGTGCGCTCTCGTGCAGGTGAAATCTGTGAAAAGCCACCCCACAATGTCGCTCGCGATGATCCAATTCCTCGTGTTTGCCGTGGAGAAGTTTGCCGCCTCGGCTACAAACAGACAGTTGATGCAGAAAGGCGTCTCTACCGCGTTCTCCGTGGCGCTCAAGGTTGGCGTGGTCCCGTCGATCCTCTCGCTGCAGTCGTTCCCGGTTCTCGAGTCGAGCTCGCCAGAGTTGAAATCGGAACTCCACCGGATCTTCCCCGAGCACTTCCCATCACCAGACAACATCCAAGTGCAAGCGCAATCTCCACATCGCAGTCCAGCTCCCGCAGGAAGTAGCAGTCCGTCTGGGTTCCATTCACCGTTGTCCCACGGCTACTCTGGCGAGAGTCCTGTTCACAACAGCCCCATTGACGCTGGTAGCCCGATCACGTCTCCTGGACGAAGCCCATCCCACTCGGAGTCCAGTGTCGCGTCTGCTGGGACATCTTCGGATTCCAATTCGCTGAGCTCTTCGTCGTTCTTGCCTGACAACCAGCAGTCGCCGGAGCCAAGTGCCGAGATGTCAGCGCCAAGCGGACTGATTGACGCGACGACGCTCGGATCTGCCAAGGCGACGATGGATGTGCCTGCGAGTTTGCTCGTTCTCGGGAGCGAGGATTTCAAAAATTTCCAGGAAATGCTTCCGGAGCCTGGTTCGCGACCGACGGAGGGCTTCTTGGAGTGCCTCAACGACATTCTGATCTCGTGGATCCGTCAGGACAACGCCGTCGACCTCGCCGCGCCGCTCGGCTCCTACTTGCACGCCTCGCTGGAGAAAATCATCGTCTCGTCCAAGATCAGTCTGAGCGATGCTCCGAAAGTGACGTGCGCCGGTGTGTTTGACTCGATGCTGGACCAAGTGCTGAGCGAGCCGCAGGAAGTGTTTGTGCCTTTCTTGCAGGCCATGTACGCGCGCGACATCACCATCAGCTTCCGGTTGCTCGCGTTCTGCTGCTCGCGAAGTGAGGCGACAAAGAGTGTCGACACCGTGCTGGCTCCATACATCGCGTTCTTGGACGCCATCGGCGGGAGCCTCACGCAGAACGTCGCCAAAGACCTGACGCTGAGCCAGCACATCGACGATGCGCGCGCACTCGCGTGCTCGTTGCTGGGCACTTCAGTGGCCAAGTCCAGCACTGCGAAGGACGAGGTCGGCGCGGTCGAGGCGACCGTGCTGTTTATCTCGCCGTACCTGTTTGCGCACATGAACCACCCGAGCCTCGGGAAGCTCATGGCGCGCAGCGAGACGCTCGTGCAGCTTCTACTGGGCTTTGCGACGCCGACGATGCTGCATGCGCTGTGCAGCCGCCTGCTACTCCAGGAGTTTGCAATCTTCAAGCACCGGCTGGCAAATGTGCTGCTGTCGTCGCTGCAGTGGAACTCGTGGGAGCAGTACGGCATGTGGGACCTCGTGCTGGCGGAGGTCCAGGCGTCGCATTCTCCATCGGCAGAGAAGAACTTTATGGCAGCGGCGCGCAAAGTGCTGGTGTGCATCAACCCCAAGGACAACGCGGAGACCATGAGCGGACTCATGAAGTGTCTGGTGCTCTTTAGTCCGGATGCGAGCGTGCTGCAGTGCATTTTCAAGCTCTCCAGCGCCTACGAAGACTTTCCGCTCGCGGTGCTCTCGTGCTGGATCGAGAAGTTCCCGGACGTGGTGAAGAACTACGTGCTCGTGATTTTGCAGACTGCAGGCAACGCGACGAAAGACGTGGATGAGGTGCTGGGCAAGCTCGAGCGGCTCCAGGCGAGGCGAGTCACGCACCCCGCGACTGGCGGCAAGCGCGTTGGTCAGGGCGGACTCCGTACTCCAGTGTCCAGTCTACTGCTGAGCGACGAGGTGATCGCGTTGGCGCTGCGGAAGATCGTCACGCAGGAGAACAGCAGCAGCTACCCAGCGCTGTCGAAGCTGCTCGACGACTATCAGTCCAGGTCTGTAGTAGCAGTCAGCTCGGAGAACACGTCGGAGGGCGACGAGCAGCAGCCTACTGCGAGTAAGAAGCAACGAGTTGAATGATAGGAAGTAGGTCAAGTTCAAGTTTGGGTTTGGAGTTCTTTTCGGATGGGAATGTGTTTCAAAATAACTGCGCCTGATGGCTTGTGTTTATATATGCATACCGGCAATATGCAGTTTTGGGAGTCCTAATCTGCTATAGTTCTTGTAGAGAGACTTTCTTGTGCTGACAACGAATGGAAGTGCGAGATCACAGCTTTATCAGTCTGTTAAGTACGCTACAGCAAAACTTTCGTGAAGCAAAGCGCACTTAAAAACGAAACATACGTATTTTCTGTTGTAACCATTATGCCATTTTTCTTGTTTGCGGACGGTTTCCGTTTTTGGTGAAACCAACATCATTTTCTTAATTAAATCCAAGTCGAAAGCATTTTCGTTTCGCACAGACCCAAGGACACACCCTGAACGAAGATACCGACTAAAAGCTGGTAACTATTCGAACAATTCGTCACACCAACCCTACCGACTCAGTATTTGTCCGGATAGACCTCCACTCCAAAATCTTCACATTTTTCAGACTCATATGTTGCTGGCACAAAAAGATCTTCAAAATCTTAAATCTTCAACTTAAGAGATCTAAAGACCTCCACATTTTCGCGATATGATTGGACAATAAGCAAAGATTTCCTTCTGAAATGCGCGAGAAGAGAGCACAACACAAGTGAACGCGCATCCATACCGCACAAGTCCACACGCTGCAAGCTTCACATCACCAAGAACACAAGCACGCTTCGGGCGCCAGCTGCGCAGCGAGAGGAGACACATCAAGCTCAGAAGCGCGCGGCGATCGGGAAGGCGCCTTCAGTAAAGCTTCGTACAAACGCTTGATACGTAGGACAACACGTACAACAAGAAGCAACAGCGCATCAGCTGGACGAGCGCGCTGCACGCATTCTCGTGAGCGAGGCGAGGGCCAAGGGTAGCAGCGATGCAGAGCAAGACCAAGAACCTGAAGCGCGACTGAACTGCGCGCGCGTGTTGGTGATTGCGGCTGAAAGCGACTACCGATCGACAAAGGAAAATGAAACATCCATCACAATCACAGATTTGCGGCCACTCGTTGTGAAGACCCGAGCCATGCTTGCTGATCCTTTGGATAACAGATTCTTCAAGCGCTACAATGATCCAGCCGAGCGTCTCTCCACCTCGTATATATTCGAAATGCAGCTGTTCCTCCAGCCTCAGTTCAAGTATTCCAATCTCAGTCTCGGCAAAGCGGTAAAGTTCTGCAACTCTCAGCGAGGTGTAACTCTGGAGGCGTGCGCCAGAATATCGGATTCGATCAAGATCAAAGTTACCGACAAGGTGCGGAAGGTGACTATTGGCTTAGCCCGCAAGATCCCGTCGCCAGACTGTACGATCGAAGATGCAGCTTCTGACAACGCAACCTCGTCTTTTGGAGAGCTTGTATAACTTTTCACTGGCAGCACTGTGCAACCTGAGGCACCTGTGGACGTCAGTGATGGCCGTGTCGAGGAAGAGACTCACCGCTGGCTCTCAGAGCCGTCGAGTGAAACCGTCTCCCTGTTGATGTTTAGGCAGAAGTAGACAGAGAGCACCAAGTACCTTCCCCTCGTCGCCAAGATCGTGTTTGCAGTTCCGATGTCTTCCGCTCAGATTGAACGCGACTTCGGCCAAAGCAGAAGAATGGCGACAGCGCACTGGAGTGGCCTCAATGCACACGACGTGGACATGGATTCGTTCTTGAGTACCAGCCGGTCGCACTTCAATTTGAGGCAATGCAACAAGATTCCCAATGGTGAGACCGCGCACCACATTCCGTCCCATGCGCTGGTGGGTTGCTTGAACGACATTGACAGTGAAATGGAGTTTGAGATAGCGGACACCTTTTCAAGCGCTTGTATTCACGAAGAAAATGGAGTGAGCCAAGTTTCAAAGCTTCAACAAGAAGGTAATCAAGTGTAAACTTCATATAATTTGAATGTACATGTCAGCAAACTATGCTGCGTACATTTGTGTTCAGTATCGAAAGTGTAGAGATTCATGGAGCTGAACCAACAATTGATCACCAAAGCTACGTCCTGCAGAGACTCAAATGGAAAGCACAAAGTGTAATCAAAACTCGCTTTACTCGTTCGCTACCGCCCGCTGGATCTGCCGCAACTTTCGTTGGACGTCAACTGGAAGATGGCTAGATTCTTCCCGCTTCTTGTCGAGGTCTTTCTGTCGCGCTCTTTTCTGTAGCTCTTGTAAACCACTTTGTATCCCTCCAATGGCAGCGGTTCGATCTTGAGCATCAATCAGCATTTTGGATAGCATCGCGTTCGCCAGCTGCTTCAGCTCTTCGAACTGACAGTTTTCCTTTTTAGCATGTTGTATCGACCCACGTGCTTGCTCAATACCAACTTGACCTGCGCTTCGACTATCGGCATAGCGGCGCTCAGCGTTCCTGGCTTGGCAGATGAAGTCGACGTCGCAGCCTTCGCAACGCCACCGAACGGCGTACTTTCTGATCCAACACCTGTGGCAGCCATCGCACTACTTGATAAGTAAGTCGGTGCGCGATGATTCTGAGGCTGAAGCTTATTGGCTCAACTCGAGTTGGAGAGTGGCTGAAGGCTTGCTTGGATCAATGTGTAGCGTCGAAGCCAGTTGGCTCGGCTGGCTTGGACCAAGGTAGAGCTGTGAGAATTTTTCTTTGTCGAATTACTGCAGGTTGAGCTTCCCCGTGTTCGATCGCGGTACTAAGCACTCATTGGAGGTGGATTCCGCCATTTTCAGTGGCTTTGAGAGAACCTCGGGAAGAGCGTCCTTGATGTCACCGTCGATTTGCTGCTCAAAGCGCACCATGTTCTTGGATATAGCACCTTCGATAGTGGCTTTGATTTGTTCGTGCATAAGGCTGGTAGCGGCAGTGTGCTTCGACGTTGCTTCTGCACTGGCTATCGTTTGCTTCCGCGACTCGCCTTGAAATTCCGCAAGCTTGCTGTTGAGATACCCTTTCAGGATGAGCTCTGTCACGCTGGCGAGTTGCTCTATCGAACCACTAGCCACAGATTCCGCCTTCGTTATTGCGAGCGAGTGTGCCTGGTCGAGCGTTTCGTTGACGTATCCATTGAGATGAGCTTCGAGGCGGACTGTAAGATGAGTCTCGCCAGTTTTCAGCGCCGTATCGGTTTGAAGCTGCGCTTCTCGAAGACCACGAGGAAGTGCTCGAACTTCTTCGCGACCGCGTCCTTTGTCTTTGACAGGTACACCCGGCAGTAGTTGGACTTGTGGTCGACGAAGTTGATCAAGTAGCGATTGCCTAGGCGGTCTGGTAGTGTCATCGGTCCCTTCAGATCGCTGCATATCACTCCTCCAACTCTGTCGACCGGGGAGTGTATGCCGGTGTCCTTCTTGGACTGCGCGTTCTTGTTCTGTTTGCCTTGAGCGCAGGTCAAAGAGTTAGCGCGGCGTTTGTCTCTCAGCTGGATGCAGGAGGCCTGGTTCTTGGCCATCCGTTCAATGGTGTCATCGGCAAGGTGGCCGAGACACTGGTGGAATTGCATCAGCGTGCCAATCTGAACGTCATTACCCGCTTCAGCGGTGCTACCTTCAGTGATGATAGACATCAGCAAGTGGACTGGTGCATCGCGCGGCTGGGCCGAATTGGTTCGGACTACGAGGACGTTGTTGGCCATCGTGACATCAAATGCGGTTTGCCCGGTGCGACGCGAGACGAGCGCGCGATGTACGCCATCGTACACGAGCGCATATCCTTTGCGCTCCAGCTTCCCATAGGACATGATATTCCGCGCGAGCGATGGAGCGAGGTACACCTCAGCGAGTCGCACTAAGTGTTGCTCCCCGCGCACCGTGACGTTCAACAGTACGTTTCCAACTTTGGTCACACGCATCGATTCACCATCCGCTCGTCACTCACGAGATGGCTACTCGACCCGCTGTCGAGGATCCAGAGGTCCTGGTTCGTGCCAGTGGCTTCGCTCACCACGAGCGTGAAGTGCACCTTGCCACCGCCTCGTATGCTCTTTGCGTCCTTGCTTCTGCAGTCGGAAGCGATGTGCCCGACCTTCTGGCACTTGAAGCATGTTCGAGTCTCACCGCGCGGCTTCTGCTCACTGACGTGCGCGACAACTTCCTTCCCGAAGTTCTTGCCGCCACGCATGTCAAACTCGACGGCTTGCGCAAAATGGCAGAACTCTTCTGCATGCCGCAAGAAATCAGAGCGCGCGTTGTTGTACTTGGCCATGAGCACAGTGCGGAGCTCACTCGACGCGTACTGAACCACATTGTCCAGCAAGCGTCGCTCACCGCTACGAGGTACAGGTAGTGTTCTGCCCACGATCGCTTGGGTTCTTTCTTTCCAGTGAGTACCTTCATGGACTTTGCCGGCGTAATCGTTGTCTTTAACGTTTGGTGCAGCCGCCCCATTAGTGATCCAACGTCGGCAGCTCGTGCCACCAAGTCTCGAGCTGCTTGTTGTAGTACCGCTCAGC